>CAWUFW010025426.1:0-45179 GCA_963921515.1 Calotriton arnoldi
CCCTAAGTCTCTTACTTACTATATGGTCTGGTACGCCCCTAGGGCCCCAGCCATATTTTGTGCTTAACTTATTGTGAAACGTTGATTTGTACATATGTTTGTCTTCTAATCTCATAAAGAGATTAGTAGAGAGTTATTTAGAAATAAATACATATATATTTGATATATATACCTGTGTGGTGTCTTTTCATTTGGTGATTCAAGAGATTATATGGTAAAACAAGCTGCTTTACATTCCTCCGAGACTTAGCCTGAAGGCTGCTCTCCACAGCTACCACTAGGATAGCTTTCTTTAAAAGGTTGTCTTAAACCTATCTACCATAAGAGTCGATTTGCCCTGGTGCAAGGTGTCCACTTTAATTAGTGAACAGCATATACCAGGCCAACTTCTCACAGCAGATCTATCAGGTGTAGTGTTGAGGGACTCTGTCCTAGTCTCAGGTGTCTGTCAACACACATGGCTCTCAAGTCAGAGAAAGCCATGTCCTTATACTGAGGCTGAGTGGATCCACTGGGTCCACCCCTTAAGGACATTCTAGTGTTGTGCAGTGTTGTACTACCTACACTAGTTTGTGGCCTACTGATCCTAGCTCGAGCTGTGGAAAGGGTGTGCTATCCCTTGGCACACAGCTCTAAGTTCAGTAGAACTTATTGATACTAAGCTTGACTTTATATGTACCTTGAGTACCTATAATGGTTTTCAGTTAGTAATTCAAATAGAGATTTTCTGGTAAAACAATGGCAAGCTGGAATCCCACACACTGCCCACCAATGTGAGAAGTTGGCCTGGTATATGCTGTTCACTAATTAAAGTGGACACCTTGCACCAGGGCAAATCGACTCTTATGGTAGATAGGTTTAAGACAACCTTTTAAAGAAAGCTATCCTAGTGGTAGCTGTGGAGAGCAGCCTTCAGGCTAAGTCTCGGAGGAATGTAAAGCAGCTTGTTTTACCATATAATCTCTTGAATCACCAAATGAAAAGACACCACACAGGTATATATATCAAATATATATGTATTTATTTCTAAATAACTCTCTACTAATCTCTTTATGAGATTAGAAGACAAACATATGCACAAATCAACGTTTCACAATAAGTTAAGCACAAAATATGGCTGGGGCCCTAGGGGCGTACCAGACCATATACTAAGTAAGAGACTTAGGGACAACGACTTGCAGGGAGACAAGGCCTAGGGCCTTCAGAAGTGCAGGGGCCTCACGAAACCACCCAAGGCAGGTAAGTAAAGGACCCACGGGGGACGCGTGCAGTGTGGATACACAGGCGCGGATCGCCGTTAACTTCAATGGGGCAAGTCGCGGTTGGAAAGAAAGAGTTTTAGGATACTTCGGGAGAACATACAAGCAAGTCACTTACAGGGTAAGTAGTTCTAGGGCCCACACCCACAGGAGCACCGTAGTGCTGGAGTTACCTCACCCAGGGAAGCCAGGTGCATAGGTGTCCTTTGGTGTCGGGTCGCGGCGTCGTTTTCAATGGCGAACAAAGAAGACTTGCTGCTTGCGGGAGCTGAAGAAGTGTCCGGTGGAATCCAAGCCTGGATTCTGAAGAAGGATGACCTGAAAGCAGAGGGGACAGTGTTCAAAGTCACTTGGCAGTGACCCGGGGCAAGGAAGATGGATGCCCACCGTCGTCGGTTGATTCAGGTCGGTTGCGGGTGCCTTGACTCTTCAGCCACGTGGTCCAGGAGGTGTCAACGACAACCAGGAGCTGGATTCGATGGGTACCTCGATGTCTGCAGCTGACTGCGGTGTCGGCAACTCGATTGGAGCCAACAAGCCTTGGCAGCAGCAAGTCTCGGGGAGATGAAGAAAAGTCGATGGCGCAGACCAGCAAGGTTTGAGGGACTCACCCAGCGAGGGTAAGTCAGGGCAGGCCTGGAGCAACCAGGGGAGCCCTTTGGTGTCTTTAAGAAGTCTTCTGGGGACCCACAAGCCGGCAGGCAAGGGATCGCGAAGACACCTCTAGCAGAATCACTCAACAGGAGCCCACGGTCACTCGGGACGGTGTAGGCCTCTGATCTTCGGAGGATTCCTGCTGGAGGTCGGGACCACACGTGGTCCAAAGCACAAGTTCGTAGAACGTTGTGAAGGGGTTGCACTCGACAATAGTGCACGGTACCCAGGGGTCGCGGTTCCTCGTTACTCGTGGGGTCCACTTGCCTCAGCTTCGCTGGAGACTCACGATGGCCTGGGAGAGGTCAGGAAATCCACTTCTTGGGCTGCAGGGACTTCGGACTCCGGCGGGAGCGGCGTAGTTTGCGACCGTCGTTGTCGTTTTTGGTGCCTGCCAAGCAGGGAGTCACTCCTTGACTCCAAGGAGATTCTTCTGTCTTCCAAAGGTAGTGGAACGTTGAAGGGCCAGGATTCTTCTGTAGAGCATCGTCCAGGGGTTATCTGCTTTGCAATGGCAAGGTTCCTCCTCTTATACTAAAAGAGGGGATGGACTAGCTCTATGACCCCACCTATGGGAGGGTCAAGGGAGGGGTGGCTACACCCACTTCCCTTTGTCCAGTTTCGTGCCAGAGCAGGGGCAGGTAGCCCCTGAGCTGGTTTGAACTGGCATATGCACAGAGGAGCCTTCTGCTCCCCAGTGCAGGACTTCAAAGCACTCTAAGAGTGCACCCACCCAGCCCCAATACACTAAACCCTGTCTGGAAGGTGGTTACACCTCCCTGTGACAGGATGCCTATTGTTGGGCTTCCTCCACTGCGAGTTTCGGTCATCAGCAGGAGGGCAGCCCAGTGTCTGTGACTGGTGGCATCCATTTTGTGATGCCAGGGCTCTTTAGGATTCTACCGCGTTTCTACAGCAGGTACATGTCTTATCCCTCTAGAAGGGTGGAATGCTACCCCCGCCGCCAAGATTGGCGGGGGGGTAGTATTCCAAGATGTTTGACACCAAACACGACATGTTTTGATGCAGCCATTCCAAAGTTAGCATTTACCGCGAGGATATAATGCACTTAAATAGTATATGGTTTAACCGCATCCACAAACAGCACCAGAGAATAGACTCTGAGAGCTGCAGAGGGGCCCTGCTCAGGCAGAGGCACCCCTCACATAGAAGCCAAGCACCCTGCCCTCAGGATTGATAGGGCCTGCCTTAGGGGTGACTGATAGGTTTATATGTGTGTGCAGGAGAGATATAGGAAACCTATATCTCAGTGAGGGGTGCTAGCACCACCTCACCCAGGCTGCAGTAGCAGGCCTGTGGTGTCAGATTTAGACTGCTTCCCAGGGGTGGCATAACACATGCTGCAGCCCCTGGTAGGCCTGTGAAGTACCTATGCCCTTGGCACCTAAGGTACCATATACTAGGGACTCATAAGGCACCACAGTATCCAATCACTAGTGCACCTAGAGTGCACTCCATGTCGTTTAGAGAGAACAGAGAGGCTGGGGCCCTGATTGGCAGGGACCCAGCCAGACTATAGCCAGGAACCAGTGCTAACATCAGAAAAAAAGTGGGGGCAACATAAGAGGCAGATCCTACTCTCCTACAGTACCCCTCTTTCCTCTTTCTACCACCTCTGTTGCTTCTTTCTTCACTTCTCTTGCTTCCTTCTGCACCTCTCTTGCTTTTTTTGCACCCTCTTGCCTCTTTCTGCACCCCTCTTCCCTCTTTCTGCACCTCTCTTGCCTCTTTCTGCACCTTTCTTACCTCCTTCTGCAGTTCTCGTGTCTCTTTCTGCACCTCTGTTGCTTCTTTCTGCACTTCTCTTGCCTCTTTCTGCCCCCTCTTGCCTCTTTCTTCACCTCTGTTGGATCTTTCTGCACCTTCTCTTGCTTGTTTCTGCACCTCTCTTGCAAATTTGTACATCCTTCGTCCCTCTTTCTGCACCTCTCTTGCCTCTGTCTGCACCCCTGTTCCCACTTTCTGCACCTCATTTGCCTGTTTCTGCAACTCTCTTGCCTCTTTCTGCAGTTCTATTGCCTCCTTCTGCAGCTCTGTTGCTCCTTTCTGCACTTCTCTTGCCTATTTCTGCACCCCTCTTGCCTCATTCTGCATCCCTGTTGCTTCTTTCTGCACTTCTCTTGCTTCTTTCTGTACCTCTCTTGCTTCATTCTGCACCCCCTTGCCTCTTTCTGCAGTTCTCTTGCCTCCTTCTGCACCTCTGTTGCTTCTATCTGCACTTCTCTTGCCTCTTTCTGCACCCTTTTTGCCTGTTTATGCACCTCACTTGCTTCTTTCTGCACCTCTCTTGCCTCTTTTTGCACCTCTCTTGCCTCTTTTTGCACCTCTCTTGCCTCTTTTTGCACCTCACTTGCCTCTTACTGCACTTCTCTTGCTTTTTTCTGCACCACTCTAGTTTCTTTCTTAAACTCTCTTGTTATTTTTGTCACTTCTCTTGATTCTTTCTGCACCTCTGTTGCCTCTTTCTGCACTTCTGTTGACTCTTTATGCACCACACTTGCTTCTTTCTGCACTTCTCTTGCCTCTTTCTGTACCTCTCTTGCCTCTTTCTATCACCTCCATTGCTTCTTTCTGCACTTCTCTTGCGTCTTTCTGCACCTCTCTTGCTTTTTTCTGCATCCCTCTTGCCTCTTTCTGCACCCCTCTTTCCTCTTTCTGCACCTCTTTTGCCTCTTTCTGCACTTTTCTTGCCTCCTTCTGACGTTCTTGTACCTCTTTACGCACCTCTGTTGCTTCTTTCTGCACTTCTCTTACCTCTTTCTGCCCCCCTCTTGCCTCTTTCTGCACCGCTGTTGGTTCTTTCTGCACTTCTCTTGCTTGTTTCTGCACCTCTCTTGCAAATTTGTGCACCCCTCTTCCCTCTTTCTGCATTTCTTTCCCTTCTTTCTGCACTTTTCTGCCTCCTTCTGCACCTCTATTGCTTCTTTCTGCACAACTCTTGCTTCTTTCTGTACCTCTCTTAGTTCTTTCTTCACCCCTCTTGCCTCTTTCTGCACCCCTCTTCCCTCTTTATGCACTCCTCTTGCCACTTTCTGCACCCCTGTTGCTTCTATCTGCACCTCTCGTGCTTCTTTCTGTACCTCTCTTGCTTCATTCTGCACCCCCATTGCCTCTTTCTGCACCCCTCTTCCGCACCTCTCTTGCCTCTTTCTGCACCTTTCGTGCCTCTTTCTGCAGTTCTCTTGCCTCCTTCTGCCCCTCTGTTGCTTCTATCTTCACTTCTCATGCCTCTTTCTGCACCCCTTTTGCCTGTTTCTGCACCTCACTTGCTTCTTTCTGCACCTCTCTTGCCTCTTTGTGCACCTCTCTTGCTTCTTTGTGCACCTCTGTTGCCTCTTTCTGCACTTCTGTTGACTCTTTCTGCACCTCACTTGCTTCTTTCTGCACCCATCTTGCCTCTTTCTGCACCCCTCTTCCCTCTTTTTGTAACTCCCTTGCCTCATTTGTCACCCTGTTCCCTCTTTCTGCACCTCCTTTGCTGTTTATGCACCTCTCTTGCCTGTTTCTGTACTTCTCTTGCCTCTTTTGCACCTCTGTTCTCTCTTTCTGCACCTCTCTTGCCTCTTTCTGCACCTCTTTTGCTTCTTTCTGCACTTCTCTTGCTTCTTTATGCACCTCTCTTGCTTCTTTCTGCACCCCTCTTGCTTCTTTCTGCATCCACCTTCCCTTTTCTGCACCTCTCTAGCCTCTTTCTTCAACTCTCTTGTTTTGTCACTTCTCTTGTTTCTTTCTGCACCTCTGTTGCCTCTTTCTGCACTTCTGTTGACTCTTTCTGCACCTCACCTGCTTCTTTCTGCACTCCTCTTGCCTCTTTCTGCACCCCTCTTCCCTCTTTCTGTACCTCCCTTGCCTCATTCTTCACCCCTGTTCCCTCTTTCTGCACCCCTGTTCCCTCTTTCTGCACCTCTCTTGCCTCTTTCTGCACTTCTCTTGCCTCTTTCTGTACCCCTCTTGCCTCTTTCTACCACCCCCATTGCTTCTTTCTGCACTTCTCTTACTTCTTTCTGCACCTCTCTTGCTTTTTTCTGCACCCCTCTTGCCTCTTTCTGCGTCCCTCTTCCCTTTTCTGCACCTCTCTTGCCTCTTTCTGCACCTTTCTTGCCTCCTTCTGCAGTTCTCGTGCCTCTTTCTGCACCTCTGTTGCTTCTTTCTGCATTTCTCTTGCTTCTTTCTGCCCCCCTCTTGCCTCTTTCTGCACCGCTGTTGGTTCTTTCTGCACTCCTCTTGCTTGTTTCTGCACTTCTCTTGCAAATTTGTGAACCCATCTTCCCTCTTTCTGCACCTCTCTTGCCTCTGTCCGCACCCCTGTTCCCACTTTCTGAACTTCATTTGCCTGTTTCTGTAACTCTCTTGCCTCTTTCTGCAGTTCTCTTGCCTCCTTCTGCACCTGTTGCTCCTTTCTGCACCTCTCTTGCCTCTTTCTGCACCCCTCTTGCCTCTTTCTGCACCCCCGTTGCTTCTTTCTGCACTTCTCGTGCTTCTTTCTGTACCTCTCTTGCTTCATTCTGCACCCCCCCTTGCCTCTTTCTACACCCCTCTTCCCACTTTCTGCACCTCCCTTGCCCCTTTCTACACCTTTCTTGCCTCTTTCTGCAGTTCACTTGCCTCCTTCTGCACCTCTGTTGCTTCTACCTGCACTTCTCTTGCCTCTTTCTGCACCCTTTTTGCCTGTTTCTGCACCTCTCTTGCCTCTTTTTGCACCTCTTTTGCTTCTTTCTGCACTTCTCTTGTTTCGTTATGCACCTCTCTTGCTTTTTTCTGCACCTCTCTAGTTTCTATCTTCAACTCTCTTGTCTCTTTTGTCACTTCTCTTGCTTCTTTCTGCACCTCTGTTGCCTCTTTCTGCACTTCTGTTGACTCTTACTGTACCGCACTTGCTTCTTTCTGCACTGTTCTTGCCTCTTTCTGCACCCCTCTTCCCTCTTTCTTTACCTCCCTTGCCTCATTCTTCACCCTGTTCCCTCTTTTTGTACCTCTCTTGCCTGTTTCTGCACCTCTCTTGCCTGTTTCTGCACTTCTCTTGCCTCTTTTGCGCCTCTGTTGCTTCTTTCTGCAACTCTCTTGTTTCTTTCTGCACCTCTCTTGCTTCTTTCTGCACCCCTCTTGCTTCTTTCTGCACCTCTGTTTGTTCTTTCTGCACTTCTCTTGCTTATTTCTGTAACTCTGTTGCAAATTTGTGCATACCTCTTGCCTCTTTCTGCACCACTGTTGCCTCTGTCTGCAACCCTATACCCTCTCTATGCACCTCTTTTGCCTGTTTCTGCAACTCACATGCCTCTTTCTGCAGTTTTCTTGCCTTTTTTCTGCACCTCTCTTGTTTCTTTCTGCACTCCACTTGCCTGTTTCTGCACCTCTGTTGCCTCTTTCTGCACCTCTGTTGCCTCTTTCTACTCCTCACTTGCTTCTTTCTGTACCGCTTTTACCTCGTTCTGCACCCCACTTCCCTTTTTCTGTACCTCTCTTGCCTTATTCTGCACCCCTGTTCCCTCTTTCTGCACCTCTCTTGCCTCTTTCTGCACCTCTGTTGCTTCTTTCTGCACTTCTCTTGCCTCTTTCTGTATCCCTCTTGCCTCTTTCTACCACCTCAGTTGCTTCTTTCTGTACTTCTCTTGCTTCTTTATGCACCTCTCTTGCTTCTTTCGGCACCCCTCTTGCCTCTTTCTGCACCCCTCTTCCCTATTTATGTACCTCTCTTGCCTCTTTCTGCACCTTTCTTGCCTCCTTCTGCAGTTCTCGTGCCTCTTTCTGCACCTCTGTTGCTTCTTTCTGCACTTCTCTTGCTTCTTTCTGCCCCCCTCTCGCCTCTTTCTGCACCGCTGTTGGTTCTTTCTGCACTCCTCTTGCTTGTTTCTGCACCTCTCTTGCAAATTTGTGAACCCATCTTCCCTCATTCTGCACCACTCTTGCCTCTGTCCGCACCCCTGTTCCCACTTCCTGCACCTCATTTGCCTGTTTCTGTAACTCTCTTGCCTCTTCCTGCAGTTATCTTGCCTCCTTCTGCACCTCTGTTGCTTTTTTTCTGCACTTCTCTTGCCTCTTTCTGCACCCCTCTAGCCTCTTTCTGCACCTCTGTTGCTTCTATCTGCACTTCTCTTGCCTCTTTCTGCACCCTTTTTGCCTGTTTATGCACCTCACTTGCTTCTTTCTGCACCTCTCTTGCCTCTTTTTGCACCTCTCTTGCCTCTTTTTGCACCTCTCTTGCCTCTTTTTGCACCTCACTTGCCTCTTACTGCACTTCTCTTGCTTTTTTCTGCACCACTCTAGTTTCTTTCTTAAACTCTCTTGTTATTTTTGTCACTTCTCTTGATTCTTTCTGCACCTCTGTTGCCTCTTTCTGCACTTCTGTTGACTCTTTCTGCACCACTCTTGCTTCTTTCTGCACTTCTCTTGCCTCTTTCTGTACCTCTCTTGCCTCTTTCTATCACCTCCATTGCTTCTTTCTGCACTTCTCTTGCGTCTTTCTGCACCTCTCTTGCTTCTTTCTGCATCCCTCTTGCCTCTTTCTGCACCCCTCTTTCCTCTTTCTGCACCTCTCTTGCCTCTTTCTGCACTTTTCTTGCCTCCTTCTGCAGTTCTTGTGCCTCTTTCTGCACCTCTGTTGCTTCTTTCTGCACTTCTTTTGCCTCTTTCTGCACCCCTCTTGCCTTTTTCTTCACCTCTGTTGGTTCTTTCTGCACTTCTCTTGCTTGTTTCTGCACCTCTCTTGCAAATTTGTGCACCCCTCTTGCTTTTTTCTGCACCTCTCTTCCCTTCTTTCTGCACTTCTTCTGCCTCCTTCTGCACCTCTATTGCTTCTTTCTGCACAACTCTTGCTTCTTTCTGTACCTCTCTTAGTCTCTTTCTTCACCCCTCTTGCCTCTTTCTGCACCTCTCTTGCCTCTTTATGCACTCCTCTTGCCACTTTCTGCACCCCTGTTGCTTCTTTCTGCACCTCTCGTGCTTCTTTCTGTACCTCTCTTGCTTCATTCTGCACCCCCATTGCCTCTTTCTGCACCCCTCTTCCGCACCTCTCTTGCCTCTTTCTGCACCTTTCTTGCCTCTTTCTGCAGTTCTCTTGCCTCCTTCTGCCCCTCTGTTGCTTCTATCTTCACTTCTCATGCCTCTTTCTGCACCCCTTTTGCCTGTTTCTGCACCTCACTTGCTTCTTTCTGCACCTCTCTTGCCTCTTTGTGCACCTCTCTTGCTTCTTTGTGCACCTCTGTTGCCTCTTTCTGCACTTCTGTTGACTCTTTCTGCACCTCACTTGCTTCTTTCTGCACCCATCTTGCCTCTTTCTGCACCCCTCTTCCCTCTTTTTGTAACTCCCTTGCCTCATTCTGTCACCCTGTTCCCTCTTTCTGCACCTCCTTTGCTGTTTCTGCACCTCTCTTGCCTGTTTCTGTACTTCTCTTGCCTCTTTTGCACCTCTGTTCTCTCTTTCTGCACCTCTCTTGCCTCTTTCTGCACCTCTTTTGCTTCTTTCTGCACTTCTCTTGCTTCTTTCTGCACCTCTCTTGCTTCTTTCTGCACCCCTCTTGCTTCTTTCTGCATCCATCTTCCCTTTTCTGCACCTCTCTAGCCTCTTTCTTCAACTCTCTTTTGTCACTTCTCTTGTTTCTTTCTGCACCTCTGTTGCCTCTTTCTGCACTTCTGTTGACTCTTTCTGCACCTCACCTGCTTCTTTCTGCACCCCTCTTGCCTCTTTCTGCACCCCTCTTCCCTCTTTCTGTCCCTCCCTTGCCTCATTCTTCACCCCTGTTCCCTCTTTCTGCACCTCTCTTGCCTGTTTCTGCACTTCTCTTGCCTCTTTCTGCACTTCTCTTGCCTCTTTCTGTACCCCTCTTGCCTTTTAATACCACCTCAGTTGCTTCTTTCTGCACTTCTCTTGCTTCCTTCTGCACCTCTCTTGCTTCTTTCTGCACCCTTCTTGCCTCTTTCTGCATCCATCTTCCCTTTTCTGCACCTCTCTTGCCTCTTCCTGCACCTTTCTTGCCTCCTTCTGCAGTTCTCGTGCCTCTTTCTGCACCTCTGTTGCTTCTTTCTGCACTTCTCTTGCTTCTTTCTGCCCCCCTATTGCCTCTTTCTGCACCGCTGTTGGTTCTTTCTGCACTCCTCTTGCTTGTTTCTGCACCTCTCTTGCAAATTTGTGAACCCATCTTCCCTCTTTCTGCACCTCTCTTGCCTCTGTCCGCACCCCTGTTCCCACTTTCTGCACTTCATTTGCCTGTTTCTGTAACTCTCTTGCCTCTTTCTGCAGTTCTCTTGCCTCCTTCTACCCCTGTTGCTCCTTTCTGCACCTCTATTGCCTCTTTCTGCACCCCTCTTGCCTCTTTCTGCACCCCCGTTGCTTCTTTCTGCACTTCTCGTGCTTCTTTCTGTACCTCTCTTGCTTCATTCTGCACCCCCCTTGCCTCTTTCTGCACCCCTCTTCCCACTTTCTGCACCTCCCTTGCCCCTTTCTACACCTTTCTTGCCTCTTTCTGCAGTTCACTTGCCTCCTTCTGCACCTCTGTTGCTTCTACCTGCACTTCTCTTGCCTCTTTCTGCACCCTTTTTGCCTGTTTCTGCACCTCTCTTGCCTCTTTTTGCACCTCTTTTGCTTCTTTCTGCACTTCTCTTGTTTCGTTATGCACCTCTCTTGCTTCTTTCTGCACCTCTCTAGTTTCTATCTTCAACTCTCTTGTCTCTTTTGTCACTTCTCTTGCTTCTTTCTGCACCTCTGTTGCCTCTTTCTGCACTTCTGTTGACTCTTACTGTACCGCACTTGCTTCTTTCTGCACTGTTCTTGCCTCTTTCTGCACCCCTCTTCCCTCTTTCTTTACCTCCCTTGCCTCATTCTTCACCCTGTTCCCTCTTTTTGTACCTCTCTTGCCTGTTTCTGCACCTCTCTTGCCTGTTTCTGCACTTCTCTTGCCTCTTTTGCGCCTCTGTTGCTTCTTTCTGCAACTCTCTTGTTTCTTTCTGCACCTCTCTTGCTTCTTTCTGCACCCCTCTTGCTTCTTTCTGCACCTCTGTTTGTTCTTTCTGCACTTCTCTTGCTTATTTCTGTACCTCTGTTGCAAATTTGTGCATACTTCTTGCCTCTTTCTGCACCACTGTTGCCTCTGTCTGCAACCCTATACCCTCTCTATGCACCTCTTTTGCCTGTTTCTGCAACTCACTTGCCTCTTTCTGCAGTTTTCTTGCCTTTTTTCTGCACCTCTCTTGTTTCTTTCTGCACTCCACTTGCCTGTTTCTGCACCTCTGTTGCCTCTTTCTGCACCTCTGTTGCCTCTTTCTACTCCTCACTTGCTTCTTTCTGTACCGCTTTTACCTCGTTCTGCACCCCACTTCCCTTTTTCTGCACCTCTCTTAACTTATTCGGCACTTCTGTTCCCTCTTTCTGTACCTCTCTTGCCTCTTTCTGCACCTCTGTTGCTTCTTTCTGCACTTCTCTTGCCTCTTTCTGTATCCCTCTTGCCTCTTTCTACCACCTCAGTTGCTTCTTTCTGTACTTCTCTTGCTTCTTTATGCACCTCTCTTGCTTCTTTCGGCACCCCTCTTGCCTCTTTCTGCACCCCTCTTCCCTATTTATGTACCTCTCTTGCCTCTTTCTGCACAATTCTTGCCTCCTTCTGCAGTTCTCGTGCCTCTTTCTGCACCTCTGTTGCTTCTTTCTGCACTTCTTTTGCCTCTTTCTGCACCCCTCTTGCCTCTTTCTGCACCTCTGTTGGTTCTTTCTGCACTTCTCTTGCTTGTTTCTGCACCTCTCTTGCAAATTTGTGACACCCATCTTCCCTCTTTCTGCACCACTCTTGCCTCTGTCTGCACCCCTGTTCCCACTTTCTGCACTTCTTTTGCCTGTTTCTGTAACTCTCTTGCCTCTTTCTGCAGTTCTCTTGCCTCCTTCTGCACCTGTTGCTCCTTTCTGCACCTCTCTTGCCTCTTTCTTCACCCCCTTGCTTCTTTCTGCACCTCTGCTGGTTCTTTCTGCATTTCTCTTGCTTCTTTCTGTACCTCTCTTGCTTCTTTCTGCACCCCTCTTGCCTCTTTCTGCACCCCTCTTCCCACTTTCTGCACCTCCCTTGCCTCTTTCTACACCTTTCTTGCCTCTTTCTGCAGTTCACTTGCCTCCTTCTGCACCTCTGTTGCTTCTACCTGCACTTCTCTTGCCTCTTTCTGCACCCTTTTTGCCTGTTTCTGCACCTCACTTGCTTCTTTCTGCACCTCTCTTGCCTCTTTTTGCACCTCTTTTGCTTCTTTCTGCACTTCTCTTGCTTCTTTCTGCACCTCTCTTGCCTTTTTCTGCACCTCTCTAGTTTCTATCTTCAACTCTCTTGTCTCTTTCTGTCACTTCTCTTGCTTCTTTCTGCACCTCTGTTGCCTCTTTCTGCACTTCTGTTGCCTCTTTCTGTACCGCTCTTGCTTCTTTCTGCACTGTTCTTGCCTCTTTCTGCACCCCTCTGTGAGACGTTGGCCTGGCATATGCTGTCCACTAATTATAGTGGGCACCTTGCACCAGTCCAAACAACCCCTTATTGGAGATAGGTTAAAGACAACCTTTATTGAAAGCTATCCTAGTGGTAGCTATGGAGAGCAGCCTTCAGGCTAAGTCTTGAAGGAATGTAAAGCAGCTTGTTTTACCAGTCTATAATCTCTTGAGTGACCAAATGAAAGAGGACCACACCAGGTATATATTCAAAATATATGTTTTTATTACTAAACACACCCCTCTAGTCTCTTTATGAGGCTAGAGTTCGAAGTACATACGTTACGAGTTAGTTATCTACAGTAATAGCACAAATACATGTTTGAGCCCCAGGGGCGTACCAAACCATATACCAATAAAGTGGTATAAGAACCACGACTGAGCTAGACACAAGGCCTAGAGCCTGTAGAAGTGCTTGGACCACAAGGAACCACCCAAGGCAGTGACACAGGGGACCCACGGGGACGCGTGCAGTGTATGAACACAACCGCGAACCACCGTTAACTTCTATGGGGAAAGTTGCGATTAGAATTTAAAAGAAAAGGGACACTTAGAGGAGGACTTGGAGCAAACCCTTTGAGAACTAGGCTGTTCTAGTGTCTATACCCACGGGAGCACCGGAGTACTCGAGTTACCTCACCCAGGGAAGCAGGGTGAATAGGTGTCTTTCGGGGTCTGGTTTCGTCGTCGCTTTCTAAGGCGATCTGCTGCAAAGTGCTGCTGGCGACCAAGTCGAAAGTGTTCGGGTGGATCCAAAGGTGGATCGAAGATCTGAAGAACCTGAAAGCAGAGGGAACAGAGTCTGGGTCACTAGCCAGTGACCAGGAAGGCGATGAGCAGATGCCCACCGATGTCGAGTGCTTCAGGTAGGTTGACAGTCATCTTGACTCTTCAGCCACGAGGTCCAGGAGGTGTCGACAACAACCAGGAGCTGGATTCGAGCTGTCCCACGACGTCTGTCGATTGCAGAGGTGGCGGCGACCAGATTGGACCCAACAAGCCTTGGCAACGGCAAGTCTCGTGGAAAGCGAAGAAGGACGATGTTGCAGACCAGCAAGGTCTGGGGGACTCACCCAGCAAGGATAAGTCAGGGCACACCTGGAGCAACCAGGGAGCCCAAGCAGAAAAAGATTGGCCTTTGGGAGGGCCTACTAGCCAACGGACTAGCAACCGCGAAGGAGCCTCGAGACGGTGCATGTGGAGCTGGCTCACAGGACACTCGTGGAGTGGAAGCCAGTGATCTTCAGTGCATTTGGTGCAGGAGGCTGGGGCTACTTGGAGCCCAAAGCACGACTTCGTGGGACACCCAGAAGAGGATGCACTTGCAAATGCGTTCGGTGTCCAGGGGTCACGGTTCCACATTACCTACGACAGCTACAGGCCTCAGCTTTGCTGGGGACTCAGGGCAGCCTCGGGGAAGTCTGGAAATCCACCTCTGGTGATGCAAAGACTTCGGCGTCCGACGGGAGCTTCAGCGATGCAGACCGGACAATTGCTTCTTTGGTGCCTGCCAAGCAGGGGAGTCACTCCTTGACCCCAAGGGAGATTCTTCAGTCCTCTAATCTTAAAGTAGAGCATCGAAGGTCCAGGATTCTGTATCAGAGTTTCGTCCAGGTAAATCTAAAGTCCTAAGGACTGGGTTCCCTTACTTATACTAAGGTAGGGGGTTGGACATACTCTGTGACCCCACCTATGGGAGGGTCAGGGCAGAGGGGTGGTTACACCCCTTTCCCTTTGTCCAGTTTCGCGCCAGAGCAGGGGCTGGAAGCCCCTGAGCTGGTTTGAACTGGGGTATGCACAGGGACACCAAGTGTGCCCCCAGTGCAGGACTTCAAAGCACCAGAGAGTGCTCCCGCCCAGCCCCAATACACACTATCCTGTCTGGGGAGGTGGTCACACCTCCCTGGGACAGGAAACCTATTGTCCAGGCCTCCCCTGCCGGATTTTCGGTCAGCAGCAGGAGGCCAGACTCGTGTCTGTGGCAGCGGCATCCATTTTGTGATGCCAGGGCTTGGAAAGTCAGTACCGGGCATACCGGTGTGTACATGTCTTTCCCTCTCGAAGGGTGGAATGCTACCCCCGCCGCCAGAACTGGCGGCGGGGTAGTATTCCAAGATGTTTGACACCAAACACGTCATGTTTCCGTGCGGCCATCCCAAAGTTAGCATTTAACTCGAGGTTATAATGCGCTTAAGAGTATATGGTCAGGCTGCACTACAAACAGCATCAGAGAAGGGTCTCCGAACGCTGCAGAGGGGCCCTGCTCATGCAGGGGCACCCTCTCACATAGGAACTGTGAGAAGTTGGCCTGGCATATGCTGTCCACTAATTATAGTGGGCACCTTGCACCAGTCCAAACAACCCCTTATTGGAGATAGGTTAAAGACAACCTTTATTGAAAGCTATCCTAGTGGTAGCTATGGAGAGCAGCCTTCAGGCTAAGTCTTGAAGGAATGTAAAGCAGCTTGTTTTACCAGTCTATAATCTCTTGAGTGACCAAATGAAAGAGCACCACACCAGGTATATATTCAAAATATATGTATTTATTACTAAACACACCCCTCTAGTCTCTTTATGAGGCTAGAGTTCGAAGTACATAAGTTATAAGTTATTTAAACACAGTAATAGCACAAATACACGTTTGGGCCCTAGGGGCGTACCAAACCATATACCAATAAAGTGGTATAAGAACCACGACTGAGCTAGACACTAGGCCTAGAGCCTCTAGAAGTGCTTGGACCACAAGGAACCACCCAAGGTAGTGACACAGGGGACCCACGGGGGACGCGTGCAGTGTAGTAACACAGCCGCGAATCGCCGTTAACTTCTATGGAGAAAGTCGCGGTTTGGAATTTAAAGAAAAGGGACACTTAAAGAAGGACTTGGAGCAAACCCTTTGAGAACTAGGTCGTTCTAGAGTCTCTACCCACGGGAGCACCGGAGTACTCTTGTTACCTCACCCAGGGAAGCCGGGTGCATAGGTGCCTTTCGGGGTCGGGTTTCGTCGTCGATTTGAATGGCGATCTGCTGCAAAGTGCTGCTGGCGACCAAGTGAAAAGTGTCCGGGTGGATCCAAGGGTGGATCGGAGATCTGAAGAACCTGAAAGCAGAGGGGACAGAGTCTGGGTCACTAGCCAGTGACCAGGAAGGCGATGAGCAGATGCCCACCGATGTCGAGTGCTTCAGGTAGGTTGACGGTCGTCTTGACTCTTCAGCCACGAGGTCCAGGAGGCGTTGTCGGCGACCAGGAGCAGGATTCGGGCTGGTACACAATGTCTGTCGAGTGCTGAGGTGTCGGCGACCGGATTGGACCCAACAAGCCTTGGCAACGGCAAGTCTCGATGAAGATGAAGATTGACGATTGTGCAGACCAGCAAGGTCTGAGGAACTCACCCAGCAAGGGTAAGTGAGGGCAAGCCTGGAGCAACCAGGGAGCCCAAGTAGAAAAAGATTGGCCTTCGTGAAGGGCTACTAGCCAACGGGCTAGCGACCGCGAAGGAGCCTCGAGACGGTGCACGTGGAGCTGGCTCACAGGACACTCGTGGAGTGGAGGCCAGTGATCTTCGGTGCAGTTGGTGCTGGAGGCTGGGGCTACTCGGAGCCCAAAGCACGACTTCGTGGGAGACCCAGAAGAGGATGCACTTGCAAATGCGTTCGGTGTCCAGGGGTCACGGTTCCACGTTACCCACGACAGCTACGGGCCTCAGCTTTGCTGGGGACGCAGGGCAGCCTCGGGGAAGTCTGGAAATCCATGTCTGGTGATGCAAAGACTTCGGTGTCCGACAGGAGCTTCAGCGATGCAGACCATACAATTGCTTCTTTGGTGCCTGCCAAGCAGGGGAGTCACTCCTTGACCCCAAGGGAGATTCTTCTGTCCTCTAATCTTTAAGTAGAGCGTCGAAGGTCCAGGATTCTGTGTCAGAGTTTCGTCCAGGGATAATCTAAAGTCCTAAGGACTGGGGTCCCATACTTATACTAAGTTTAGGGGTTGGACTTACTCTGTGGTCCCACCTATGGGTGGGTCAGGGCAGAGGGGTGGCTACACCCCTTTCCCTTTGTCCAGTTCACGCCAAAGCAGGGGCTGGAAGCCCCTGATCCGGTTTGAACTGGGGTATGCACAGGGACACCAAATGTGCCCCCAGTGCAGGACTTCAAAGCACCCGAGAGTGCTCCCGCCCAGCCCCAATACACACTATCCTGTCTGGGGAGGTGGTCACACCTCCCTGGGACAGGAAACCTATTGTCCAGGCCTCCCCTGCCGGAGTTTCGGTCAGCAGCAGGAGGCCAGACTCGTGTCTGTGGCAGCGGCATCCATTTTGTGATGCCAGGGCTTGGAAAGTCAGTACCGGGCATACCGGTGTGTACATGTCTTTCCCTCTAGAAGGGTGGAATGCTACCCCCGCCGCCAGAACTGGCGGGGGGTAGTATTCCAAGATGTTTGACACCAAACACGACATGTTTCCGTGCAGCCATCCCAAAGTTAGCATTTAACGCGAGGTTATAATGCGCTTAAGAGTATATGGTCAGGCTGCACTACAAACAGCATCAGAGAAGGGTCTCCGAACGCTGCAGAGGGGCCCTGCTCATGCAGGGGCACCCTCTCACATAGGAACCACGCACTCTGCCTTCAGGATTGATAAGGCCTGCCATAGGAGTGACTTATAGGTTTATATGTGTGTATGTATATAGTGATATAGGTAGCCTATATCACAGTAAGGGGTGCATGCACCACCTTACCCAGGCTGCAGTAGCAGACCTGTGGTGTCAGTTTGGATGGCCTTCCAGGGGTGGCACAATACATGCTGCAGCCCCTGGTAGGCCTCTGAGGTACCTATGCCCTGGGTACATAGTATACCATATACTAGGGACTTATAAGGGCACTCCAGATTCCAATCAGAGATGTGCCTAAGGCACATGGAAACCATTTTAGAGAGGAAGCAGCTAGGCTGGGGTTCTGATTAGCAGGGCCCCAGCCAGACTAAGGTCGAAAAACAGTGAAGCCTCAGCAAAAAGTGGGGGTACCCATGTGATGCAGATCCTACTCTCCTACACAACCCCCCCCAAACGTAGGGACATTAAACTAACCTTGCCCAGTTAAGTCTTCATGTTCTAAGTGGAAGTACCTAGAGAGTCCATCTGCATTGGCATGGTTACTCCCAGGTCTATGTTCCACTGTGAAGTCCATCCCCTGTAGGGAAATGGACCACCTAAGCAGTTTGGGGTTTTCACCCTTCATTTGTTTTAGCCATAAGAGGGGCTTATGGTCTGTTTGAACAAGGAAGTGAGTACCAAACAAGTATGGCCTCAACTTCTTCAGAGCCCAGACCACAGCAAAGGCCTCCCTCTCAATGGCTGACCAACGTTTCTCTCTAGGGGTCAGCCTTCTGCTAATGAAAGCTACTGGCTGATCCTGACCTTCTTCATTCAATTGTGACAGTACAGCCCCTACCCCCAATTCAGATGCATCAGTTTGAACAATGAACTTCTTGGAGTAATCAGGACTCTGTAGAATGGGAGCAGTGCACATGGCCTGCTTCAGGTCATCAAATGCCTTTTGACAGCTAACTGTCCACTGAACCTTTTTGGGCATTTTCTTGGAAGTTAAGTCATTCAGGGGTGTCACTATTGATCCATACCCCTTGACAAATCTCCTATAGTACCCAGTCAGGCCTAAGAAGGCTCTCACCTGAGTCTGGGTAGTTGGAGCAGTCCAGTCCATGATGGTCTGGATCTTGCTCTGCAAGGGTTGAACCTGGCCTCCACCCACAAGGTGGCCCAGGTACACAACCTGACTCTGCCCTATCTGGCACTTGGTGGCCTTGATAGTCAGGCCTGCCTTCTGCAGGGCCTGTAAAACATTTCTGAGGTGGACCAGGTGATCCTCCCAGGTGGAGCTAAAGACAGCAATATCATCTAGATATGCTGCACTATAGGCTTCCAGACCTGTAAGGACTGTATTCACCAACCTCTGAAAAGTGGCAGGTGCATTCTTCAGACCAAAGGGCATCACCACAAATTGATAATGCCCACTAGGGGTTGAGAATGCTGTTTTTGGCTTTGCATCATCAGCTAGTCTGATCTGCCAGTAGCCAGCTGTCAGGTCAAATGTGCTTAGATACTTGGCTGATGCCAAAGTGTCTATTAGCTCATCTGCCCTAGGTATTGGATGGGCATCAGTCCTAGTGACTGCATTGAGACCCCTGTAGTCCACACAAAACCTCATCTCTCTTTTCCCACCACTGGTGTGAGGTTTTGGCACAAGGACCACTGGACTAGCCCAAGGGCTATCTGAGGGTTCAATAACTCCCAAATCCAACATTTTCTGGACTTCTGTCCTGATACAGTCCCTGACATGGTCAGGTTGCCTATAAATCTTATTTTTAATAGGCAGACTGT
The DNA here is from genome assembly GCA_963921515.1 of Calotriton arnoldi. Classification (NCBI taxonomy): domain Eukaryota; kingdom Metazoa; phylum Chordata; class Amphibia; order Caudata; family Salamandridae; genus Calotriton; species Calotriton arnoldi. The sequence goes on from CAWUFW010025426.1 coordinate 18,778, forward strand.
CCCCAGTGTCCACTTCATGAGTGCACCAGGTGGTCTGACTTGGAGTCAGTGAGAACATGTGTCTGAACTGATTGAGCACCTGTCTACAATCAGTTTGCTGCTGGGTAGTGAGGCTGCCTGCCAAGGCTACACCATCCACTGACCCATCATCAGGGTTCTGTGAGAGCAGGTCAGGGAGTGGGTCACTCTCTTCCTCCTGTCCCTCATCAGTAGCCATGAGCAAGCCCATGTCTGCCCTGTCCACATATGGTTTTAACCTGTTGACATGGAGAACCCTGTGGGGACTCCTGGGTGTTCCTAGGTCTACTAAGTAGGTAACCTCACCCTTCTGTTCAACAATGGTATGGGGTCCACTCCATTTGTCTTGGAGAGCTGCTGGGGCCACTGGCTCCAACACCCACACCTTCTGTCCTGGCTGATAAACAGTCAGTACAGCCTTTTGGTCATGCCAGGCCTTTTGAAGTTCCTGGCTAGCCTCAAGGTTTTTAGTTGCCTTTTTCATATACTCAGCCATCCGGGAGCGGAGACCAAGTACGTAGTCCACTATGTCTTGCTTTGGGGGCTTGAGAGGTAACTCCCATCCTTCCTTCACCAAGCACAGTGGACCCCTGACAGGGTGACCAAACAAAAGTTCAAAAGGGCTGTAGCCAACCCCTTTTGAGGCACCTCCCTGTATGCAAATAAAAGGCAGGGCAAGAGTATGTCCCATCTTCGCCTAAGCTTTTCTGGGAGCCCTTTAATCATGCCCTTCAAGGTTTTGTTGAATCTCTCAACTAAACCATTGCATTGTGGGTGATAGGGTGTGGTGAACTTGTAAGTCACTCCACACTCCTTCCACATTGCTTTTAAGTATCCAGACATAAAGTTAGCACCCCTGTCTGATACAACCTCCTTAGGAAAGCCCACTCTTGAGAAAATTCCCAGGAGGGCCCTTGCCACCACAGGTGCTGTAGTGGTCCTAAGGGGAATAGCCTCTGGGTACCTGGTGGCATGATCCACTACCACCAGGATAAACCTGTGCCCAGATGCTGTTTGGGGATCCATGGGACCAACAATGTCAATCCCCACCCTTTCAAAGGGAACCCCCACCACAGGTAGTGGTATCAGGGGGCCTTTGTAGTGCCACCTGCCTTGCCACTGGCCTGGCAGGTTACACAGGAGCGACAAAACTCCTTGGTGTCTTCAGACATGTGGGGCCAGTGAAAGTGAGGGACAATTCTGTCCCAAGTCTTGTTCTGGCCCAGGTGACCTGCTAAGGGAATATCATGGGCTAGGGTCAATAGGAAGCCCCTGAACTTCAGAGGTATAACCAACCTCCTGGTAGCACCAGGCTTGGGGTCTCTACACTCTGAGTACAAGAGTCCATCATCCCAATACACAGTATGGGGACCACTAGCTTTCCCAGCAGCCTCAGCAGCAGCTTGCTGTCTGAGGGGTTCAAGAGAGGGGCAGCTCTGCTGCTCCTGGCTCAGATCTGCCCTGGAAGGTCCCCCTGTCCCCAAGAACTCAACCTGTTCAGGTTCAAGCTCCTCTGGGACAGTTCCTTCCTCAGGACTGAGATCATCCCCCTCAAGGGACTGATCTTCCTTCTGAGCCAAGGGGAAGGCACTGCCTTTACCCTACTACTCCTCCTCTTGGAAGGCACTTGGTCCATTATTCCAGAATCCAAGGCCTGTTCAGTGCTAGACATTTTGGCTTGTGACCTGGTCACAGCAAACACATCTGCAGGGATCCCCAGCATTTCTGCATGGGTCCTGAGCTCCACTTCTGCCCAAGCTGAAGTTTCTAAGTCATTGCCAAGCAAGCATTCAACTGGTAGGTCTGCACTTACCACAACCTTCTTAAGGCCAGTTACCCCTCCCCAGGAGAAGTTAACAACTGCCAGAGTATGGTCTGTTCTGACATTGCTAGCATTGGTCACTTGGTACATCTCACCAAGTATAACTTGCCCAGGATTCACAAGGTCTTGTGTCACCATGGTGACACTTGCCCCTGTGTCCCTAAATGCCAAAGCCTCTCGTCCATTGATTAAAGGCTGTTGTCTGTACTTGCCCAGATTACTGGGACTCATAGAGGAGGTCATATCCATGCCTCCATCACAGACTAGGACAGCCTGAGTGAGTTCTCTGACTAGGTCAGAGCCCATCTCAGTACCCAGGGTCAACCCTACTAAACCCTTGGCTGTAGTACTCCCACCACCAACTGTAACTGCACTAGGGGGAGCAGGTGCCTTAGGGGCATTGGTGGGGGCTGGAGTCGAGTCTTTGGACTTGGTGCAATCACTGGTCCAGTGGGTCTTTTGCTTACAGACCTTGCACCATGGTTTTCTTTGGCCTTTCCCTTTGGTAGACTGTGAATCCCCACCTGAAGAAGATTTTTGGGGGCCTTGTGAAGACTTTTGATCTTTACCCTTCTCCCCACCCTTATCAGAGGTTTTCGAATCTTGCTTCTTAGGGTCACCACCTTGGTTCTGTACCTTCTGCTTCACCCTGGTTCTGACCCATTTGTCTGCCTTCTTTCCCAATTCTTGGGGAGAGGTCAGATCAGAGTCTACCAGGTGCTGATGCAACAGCTGATTTTGACAGTTATTAAGAATCTGCTCCCTCATTATCAGATTGTACAATCCTGTGAAGTCACATACCTTACTGCCCAATAACCAACCTTCCAGAGCCTTGGCAGAACAATCAACAAAGTCTACCCAGTCTTGAGTCTGTGCTTTTTGGGTATCCCTGAACTTTAACCTGTATTGTTCAGTGGTTAGGCCAAACCCATCAATTAGAGCACTCTTCAAGACTTTGTAATTATCAGCATCCTCCTCTCTAACAGTGAGGAGCTTGTCTCTACCTTTGTCTGCAAAGGAGAGCCACAAGATTGCTGCCCACTGCTCCTGAGGGACCCTCTGTACTTTACAGGCCCTCTCTAGAGCAGTTATCCATTTGTGGATGTCATCCCCACTCTGGTAGGGAGGGACAATCTTGCTCAGGTTTCTATGGTCATAAGACCTTTCCCTATCTTTGGGGAAACTGCTGCCACCATGGGACTCTAGTCCCAACTTTTGTCTCTCTCTATAGAGATCTAGGGACTCCCTGTCTATAGCCAATTGCTGTTTCCTGAGTTCAAGCTGAGTTTGCTCATATTGAATCAGTCTCTTTCTTCTCTCATGAGAGGATTCCCTCCTATGAGAGGAGACAGAGGACCCTATTGAGGTGTCAGAGTGGTTAGACTCCTGAGAAGGAGACCTAGACCTTCTGGGCACACTCAGAACTCTTCCTGGGGGGACAAAGGGGAGGTCAGTCTGATCCTCTCCCTCCTCCTCCTCCACAGGAGGAATTGGATTCTCCAGGACAAGGTCATTTTCACCTTCCTGGCCAGTTTCAGAGGGGGGTCCTGGGTTTCTTCACCCCTGGCCCCTCCCTCATCTTCTGCCCCACCCTCTTTGCCTACCCCTTCAGACCCTAGGGGCCTGCTGAGATCATCAGCTAGTAACACCTCCCTGAGGTGTTGGGTGCTGGCACTTTTGCCTGCCTTCAACTTCCTAGTATTGCATAATGCTCTCAATTCCAAGAATGGGAGTTTATCATACTTGGAGGGAAGAAGCCCACTGGCTTCTGGCAAGGACTCACTGGGTCCTGGCTTTGAAGACATTACTAGTGAGGTGTGGTGTATGCACTACCTACTCTAGTGTGGCCTACTAAACTCTCTTGAGTTGTAGAAAGGGTGTGCTGTCCCTTAACACACAACTCTAAGTTCAGTAGAACTTACTGTATACTAAGCTTAATTTATATGTACCTTAGGTACCTTTAGTGGTTTTCAGTTGATCAATTCAATTGAGATTATCTGGTAAAACAATAGCAAGCTGGAATCCCACACGCTGCACACCAATGTGAGAAGTTGGCCTGGCATATGCTGTCCACTAATTATAGTGGGCACCTTGCACCAGTCCAAACAACCCCTTATTGGAGATAGGTTAAAGACAACCTTTATTGAAAGCTATCCTAGTGGTAGCTATGGAGAGCAGCCTTCAGGCTAAGTCTTGAAGGAATGTAAAGCAGCTTGTTTTACCAGTCTATAATCTCTTGAGTGACCAAATGAAAGAGCACCACACCAGGTATATATTCAAAATATATGTATTTATTACTAAACACACCCCTCTAGTCTCTTTATGAGGCTAGAGTTCGAAGTACATAAGTTATAAGTTATTTAAACACAGTAATAGCACAAATACACGTTTGGGCCCTAGGGGCGTACCAAACCATATACCAATAAAGTGGTATAAGAACCACGACTGAGCTAGACACTAGGCCTAGAGCCTCTAGAAGTGCTTGGACCACAAGGAACCACCCAAGGTAGTGACACAGGGGACCCACGGGGGACGCGTGCAGTGTAGTAACACAGCCGCGAATCGCCGTTAACTTCTATGGAGAAAGTCGCGGTTTGGAATTTAAAGAAAAGGGACACTTAAAGAAGGACTTGGAGCAAACCCTTTGAGAACTAGGTCGTTCTAGAGTCTCTACCCACGGGAGCACCGGAGTACTCTTGTTACCTCACCCAGGGAAGCCGGGTGCATAGGTGCCTTTCGGGGTCGGGTTTCGTCGTCGATTTGAATGGCGATCTGCTGCAAAGTGCTGCTGGCGACCAAGTGAAAAGTGTCCGGGTGGATCCAAGGGTGGATCGGAGATCTGAAGAACCTGAAAGCAGAGGGGACAGAGTCTGGGTCACTAGCCAGTGACCAGGAAGGCGATGAGCAGATGCCCACCGATGTCGAGTGCTTCAGGTAGGTTGACGGTCGTCTTGACTCTTCAGCCACGAGGTCCAGGAGGCGTTGTCGGCGACCAGGAGCAGGATTCAGGCTGGTACACAATGTTTGTCGAGTGCTGAGGTGTCGGCGACCGGATTGGACCCAACAAGCCTTGGCAACGGCAAGTCTCGATGAAGATGAAGATTGACGATTGTGCAGACCAGCAAGGTCTGAGGAACTCACCCAGCAAGGATAAGTGAGGGAAAGCCTGGAGCAATCAGGGAGCCCAAGTAGAAAAAGATTGGCCTTTGTGAAGGGCTACTAGCCAAAGGGCTAGCGACCGCGAAGGAGCCTCGAGACGGTGCACGTGGAGCTGGCTCACAGGACACTCGTGGAGTGGAGGCCAGTGATCTTCGGTGCAGTTGGTGCTGGAGGCTGGGGCTACTCGGAGCCCAAAGCACGACTTCGTGGGAGACCCAGAAGAGGATGCACTTGCAAATGCGTGCGGTGTCCAGGGGTCACGGTTCCACGTTACCCACGACAGCTACGGGCCTCAGCTTTGCTGGGGACTCAGGGCAGCCTCGGGGAAGTCTGGAAATCCACCTCTGGTGATGCAAAGACTTCGGCGTCCGACAGGAGCTTCAGCGATGCAGACCGGACAATTGCTTCTTTGGTGCCTGCCAAGCAGGGGAGTCACTCCTTGACCCCAAGGGAGATTCTTCTGTCCTCTAATCTTTAAGTAGAGCGTCGAAGGTCCAGGATTCTGTGTCAGAGTTTCGTCCAGGGATAATCTAAAGTCCTAAGGACTGGGGTCCCATACTTATACTAAGTTTAGGGGTTGGACTTACTCTGTGGTCCCACCTATGGGTGGGTCAGGGCAGAGGGGTGGCTACACCCCTTTCCCTTTGTCCAGTTCGCGCCAAAGCAGGGGCTGGAAGCCCCTGATCCGGTTTGAACTGGGGTATGCACAGGGACACCAAATGTGCCCCCAGTGCAGGACTTCAAAGCACCCGAGAGTGCTCCCGCCCAGCCCCAATACACACTATCCTGTCTGGGGAGGTGGTCACACCTCCCTGGGACAGGAAACCTATTGTCCAGGCCTCCCCTGCCGGAGTTTCGGTCAGCAGCAGGAGGCCAGACTCGTGTCTGTGGCAGCGGCATCCATTTTGTGATGCCAGGGCTTGGAAAGTCAGTACCGGGCATACCGGTGTGTACATGTCTTTCCCTCTAGAAGGGTGGAATGCTACCCCCGCCGCCAGAACTGGCGGGGGGGTAGTATTCCAAGATGTTTGACACCAAACACGACATGTTTCCGTGCAGCCATCCCAAAGTTAGCATTTAACGCGAGGTTATAATGCGCTTAAGAGTATATGGTCAGGCTGCACTACAAACAGCATCAGAGAAGGGTCTCCGAACGCTGCAGAGGGGCCCTGCTCATGCAGGGGCACCCTCTCACATAGGAACCACGCACTCTGCCTTCAGGATTGATAAGGCCTGCCATAGGAGTGACTTATAGGTTTATATGTGTGTATGTATATAGTGATATAGGTAGCCTATATCACAGTAAGGGGTGCATGCACCACCTTACCCAGGCTGCAGTAGCAGACCTGTGGTGTCAGTTTGGATGGCCTTCCAGGGGTGGCACAATACATGCTGCAGCCCCTGGTAGGCCTCTGAGGTACCTATGCCCTGGGTACATAGCATACCATATACTAGGGACTTATAAGGGCACTCCAGATTCCAATCAGAGATGTGCCTAAGGCACATGGAAACCATTTTAGAGAGGAAGCAGCTAGGCTGGGGTTCTGATTAGCAGGGCCCCAGCCAGACTAAGGTCGAAAAACAGTGAAGCATCAGCAAAAAGTGGGGGTACCCATGTGAAGCAGATCCTACTCTCCTACAGGAACCACGCACTCTGCCTTCAGGATTGATAAGGCCTGCCATAGGAGTGACTTATAGGTTTATATGTGTGTATGTATATAGTGATATAGGTAGCCTATATCACAGTAAGGGGTGCATGCACCACCGTACCCAGGCTGCAGTAACAGACCTGTGGTGTCGGTTTGGATGGCCTTCCAGGGGTGGCACAATACATGCTGCAGCCCCTGGTAGGCCTCTGAGGTACCTATGCCCTGGGTACATAGTATACCATATACTAGGGACTTATAAGGGCACTCCAGATTCCAATCAGAGATGTGCCTAAGGCATATGGAAACCATTTTAGAGAGGAAGCAGCTAGGCTGGGGTTCTGATTAGCAGGGCCCCAGCCAGACTAAGGTCGAAAAACTGTGAAGCATCAGCAAAAAGTGGGGGTACCCATGTGAAGCAGATCCTACTCTCCTACACCCTCTTCCCTCTTTCTTTACCTCCCTTGCCTCATTCTTCACCCTGTTCCCTCTTTTTGCACCTCTCTTGCCTGTTTCTGCACTTCTCTTGCCTCTTTTGCACCTCTGTTGCTTCTTTCTGCAACTCTCTTGTTTCTTTCTGCACCTCTCTTGCTTCTTTCTGCACCCCTCTTGCTTCTTTCTGCACCTCTGTTTGTTCTTTCTGCACTTCTCTTGCTTATTTCTGTACCTCTGTTGCAAATTTGTGCATACCACTTGCCTCTTTCTGCACCACTGTTGCCTCTGTCTGCAACCCTATACCCTCTCTATGCACCTCTTTTGCCTGTTTCTGCAACTCGCTTGCCTCTTTCTGCAGTTTTCTTGCCTTTTTCTGCACCTCTCTTGTTTCTTTCTGCACTCCACTTGCCTGTTTCTGCACCTCTGTTGCCTCTTTCTGCACCTCTGTTGCCTCTTTCTACACCTCACTTGCTTCTTTCTGTACCCCTTTTACCTTGTTCTGCACCCCACTTCCCTTTTTCTGTACTTCTCTTGCCTTATTCTGCACCCCTGTTCCCTCTTTCTGCACCTCTCTTGCCTCTTTCTGCACCTCTGTTGCTTCTTTCTGCACTTCTCTTGCCTCTTTCTGTATCCCTCTTGCCTCTTTCTACCACCTCAGTTGCTTCTTTCTGTACGTCTCTTGCTTCTTTATGCACCTCTCTTGCTTCTTTCGGCACCCCTCTTGCCTCTTTCTGCACCCCTCTTCCCTATTTATGTACCTCTCTTGCCTCTTTCTGCACCTTTCTTGCCTCCTTCTGCAGTTCTTGTGTCTCTTTCTGCACCTCTGTTGCTTCTTTCTGCACTTCTCTTGCCTCTTTCTGCACCCCTCTTGCCTCTTTCTTCACCTCTGTTGGTTCTTTCTGCACCTCTCTTGCCTCTTTTTGCACCTCTTTTGCTTCTTTCTGCACTTCTCTTGTTTTGTTATGCACCTCTCTTGCTTTTTTCTGCACCGCTCTAGTTTCTATCTTCAACTCTCTTGTCTCTTTTGTCACTTCTCTTGCTTCTTTCTGCACCTCTGTTGCCTCTTTCTGCACTTCTGTTGACTCTTACTGTACCGCACTTGCTTCTTTCTGCACTGTTCTTGCCTCTTTCTGCACCCCTCTTCCCTCTTTCTTTACCTCCCTTGCCTCATTCTTCACCCTGTTCCCTCTTTTTGCACCTCTCTGGCCTGTCTCTGCACCTCTCTTGCCTGTTTCTGCACTTCTCTTGCCTCTTTTGCGCCTCTGTTGCTTCTTTCTGCAACTCTCTTGTTTCTTTCTGCACCCCTCTTGCTTCTTTCTGCACCCCTCTTGCTTCTTTCTGCACCTCTGTTTGTTCTTTCTGCACTTCTCTTGCTTATTTCTGTACCTCTGTTGCAAATTTGTGCACACCTCTTGCCTCTTTCTGCACCACTGTTGCCTCTGTCTGCAACCCTATACCCTCTCTATGCAGCTCTTTTGCCTGTTTCTGCAACTCACTTGCCTCTTTCTGCAGTTTTATTGCCTTTTTTCTGCACCTCTCTTGTTTCTTTCTGCACTCCACTTGCCTGTTTCTGCACCTCTGTTGCCTCTTTCTGCACCTCTGTTGCCTCTTTCTACACCTCACTTGCTTCTTTCTGTCCCCCTTTTACCTCGTTCTGCACCCCACTTCCCTTTTTCTGTACCTCTCTTGCCTTATTCTGCACCCCTGTTCCCTCTTTCTGCACCTCTCCTGCCTCTTTCTGCACCTCTGTTGCTTCTTTCTGCACTTCTCTTGCCTCTTTCTGTATCCCTCTTGCCTCTTTCTACCACCTCAGTTGCTTCTTTCTGTACTTCTCTTGCTTCTTAATGCACCTCTCTTGCTTCTTTCGGCACCCCTCTTGCCTCTTTCTGCACCCCTCTTCCCTATTTATGTACCTCTCTTGCCTCTTTCTGCACCTTTCTTGCCTCCTTCTGCAGTTCTTGTGTCTCTTTCTGCACCTCTGTTGCTTCTTTCTGCACTTCTCTTGCCTCTTTCTACATCCCTCTTGCCTCTTTCTTCACCTCTGTTGGTTCTTTCTGCACCTCTCTTGCCTCTTTTTGCACCTCTTTTGCTTCTTTCTGCACTTCTCTTGTTTCGTTATGCACCTCTCTTGCTTTTTTCTGCACCGCTCTAGTTTCTATCTTGAACTCTCTTGTCTCTTTTGTCACTTCTCTTGCTTCTTTCTGCACCTCTGTTGCCTCTTTCTGCACTTCTGTTGACTCTTACTGTACCGCACTTGCTTCTTTCTGCACTGTTCTTGCCTCTTTCTGCACCCCTCTTCCCTCTTTCTTTACCTCCCTTGCCTCATTCTTCACCCTGTTCCCTCTTTTTGCACCTCTCTTGCCTGTCTCTGCACCTCTCTTGCCTGTTTCTGCACTTCTCTTGCCTCTTTTGCGCCTCTGTTGCTTCTTTCTGCAACTCTCTTGTTTCTTTCTGCACCTCTCTTGCTTCTTTCTGCACCCCTCTTGCTTCTTTCTGCACCTCTGTTTGTTCTTTCTGCACTTCTCTTGCTTATTTCTGTACCTCTGTTGCAAATTTGTGCACACCTCATGTCTCTTTCTGCACCACTGTTGCCTCTGTCTGCAACCCTATACCCTCTCTATGCACCTCTTTTGCCTGTTTCTGCAACTCACTTGCCTCTTTCTGCAGTTTTCTTGCCTTTTTTCTGCACCTCTCTTGTTTCTTTCTGCACTCCACTTGCCTGTTTCTGCACCTCTGTTGCCTCTTTCTGCACCTCTGTTGCCTCTTTCTACACCTCACTTGCTTCTTTCTGTACCCCTTTTACCTCGTTCTGCACCCCACTTCCCTTTTTCTGCACCTCTCTTGCCTTATTCTGCACCCCTGTTCCCTCTTTCTGCACCTCTCTTGCCTCTTTCTGCACCTCTGTTGCTTCTTTCTGCACTTCTCTTGCCCTTTCTGTACCCATCTTGATTCTTTCTGCACCTCTATTGCTTCTTTCTGCACTTCTATTGCTTCTTTCTGCACCTCTCTTGTTACTTTCTGCACCCCTCTTGCCTCCTTCTGCACCTCTGTTTGTTCTTTCTGCACTTCTCTTGCTTGTTTCTGCACCTGTGTTGCAAATTTGTGCACCCCTCTTTCCTCTTTCTGCACCGCTCTTGCCTCTGTCTGTACCCCTATACCCTCTTTATGTACCTCTTTTGCCTGTTTCTGCAACTCTCTTACCTCTTTCTGCAGTTTTTGCCTCCTTCTGCAACTCTGTTGCTTCTTTCTGCACTTCTCTTGCTTTTTTCTGTACCTCTCTTGTTTCTTTCTGCACTTCACTTGCCTGTTTCTGCACCTCTGTTGCCTCTTTCTGCACCTCTGTTGCCTCTTTCTACACCTCACTTGCTTCTTTCTGTACCCCTTTTACCTCATTCTGCACCTCACTTCCCTTTTTCTGCACCTCTCTTACCTTATTCTGCACCCCTGTTCCCTCTTTCTGCAGCTCTCTTTCCTCTTTCTGCCCCTCTGTTGCTTCTTTCTGCACTTTTCTTGCCTCCTTCTGTACCCCTCTTTCCTCTTTCTACCACCTCTGTTGCTTCTTTCTTCACTTCTCTTGCTTCCTTCTGCACCTCTCTTGCTTTTTTTGCACCCTCTTGCCTCTTTCTGCACCCCTCTTCCCTCTTTCTGCACCTCTCTTGCCTCTTTCTGCACCTTTCTTACCTCCTTCTGCAGTTCTCGTGTCTCTTTCTGCACCTCTGTTGTTTCTTTCTGCACTTCTCTTGCCTCTTTCTGCCCCCCTCTTGCCTCTTTCTTCACCTCTGTTGGATCTTTCTGCACTTCTCTTGCTTGTTTCTGCACCTCTCTTGCAAATTTGTGCATCCCTCGTCCCTCTTTCTCCACCTCTCTTGCCTCTGTATGCACCCCTGTTCCCACTTTCTGCACCTCATTTGCCTGTTTCTGCAACTCTCTTGCCTCTTTCTGCAGTTCTCTTGCCTCCTTCTGCACCTCTGTTGGTCCGTTCTGCACTTCTCTTGCCTATTTCTGCACCCCTCTTGCCTCATTCTGCATCCCTGTTGCTTCTTTCTGCACTTCTCTTGCTTCTTTCTGTACCTCTCTTGCTTCATTCTGCACCCCCTTGCCTCTTTCTGCAGTTCTCTTGCCTCCTTCTGCACCTCTGTTGCTTCTAGCTGCACTTCTCTTGCCTCTTTCTGCACCCTTTTTGCCTGTTTCTGCACCTCACTTTCTTCTTTCTGCACCTCTCTTGCCTCTTTTTGCACCTCTCTTGCCTCTTTTTGCACCTCACTTGCCTCTTACTGCACGTCTCTTGCTTTTTTCTGCACCACTCTAGTTTCTTTCTTAAACTCTCTTGTTATTTTTGTCACTTCTCTTGCTTCTTTCTGCACCTCTGTTGCCTCTTTCTGCACTTCTGTTGACTCTTTATGCACCACACTTGCTTATTTCTGCACCCCTCTTACCTCTTTGTGCACCCCTCTTCCCTCTTTCTGTACCTCCCTTGCCTCATTCTTTACCCCTGTTCCCTCTTTCTGCACCCCTGTTCCCTCTTTCTGCACCTCTACTGCTTCTTTCTGCACTTCTCTTGCCTCTTTCTGTACCCCTCTTGCCTCTTTCTATCACCTCCATTGCTTCTTTCTGCACTTCTCTTGCATCTTTCTGCACCTCTCTTGCTTTTTCTGCATCCCTCTTGCCTCTTTCTGCACCCCTCTTTCCTCTTTCTGCACCTCTTTGCCTCTTTCTGCACTTTTCTTGCCTCCTTCTGAAGTTCTTGTGCCTCTTTACGCACCTCTGTTGCTTCTTTCTGCACTTCTCTTACCTCTTTCTGCCCCCCTCTTGAATCTTTCTGCACCGCTGTTGGTTCTTTCTGCACTTCTCTTGCTTGTTTCTGCACCTCTCTTGCAAATTTGTGCACCCCTCTTCCCTATTTCTGCATTTCTTTCCCTTCTTTCTGCACTTTTCTGCCTCTTTCTGCACCTCTATTGCTTCTTTCTGCACAACTCTTGCTTCTTTCTGTACCTCTCTTAGTTCTTTCTTCACCCCTCTTGCCTCTTTCTGCACCCCTCTTCCCTCTTTATGCACTCCTCTTGCCACTTTCTGCACCCCTGTTGCTTCTATCTGCACCTCTCGTGCTTCTTTCTGTACCTCTCTTGCTTCATTCTGCACCCCCATTGCCTCTTTCTGCACCCTCTTCCACACCTCTCTTGCCTCTTTCTGCACCTTTTGTGCCTCTTTCTGCAGTTCTCTTGCCTCCTTCTGCCCCTCTGTTGCTTCTATCTGCACTTCTCATGCCTCTTTCTGCACCCCTTTTGCCTGTTTCTGCACCTCACTAGCTTCTTTCTGCACCTCTCTTGCCTCTTTGTGCACCTCTCTTGCTTCTTTCTGCACCTCTGTTGCCTCTTTCTGCACTTCTGTTGACTCTTTCTGCACCTCACTTGCTTCTTTCTGCACTCATCTTGCCTCTTTCTGCACCCATCTTCCCTCTTTTGTAACTCCCTTGCCTCATTCGTCACCCTGTTCCCTCTTTCTGCACCTCCCTTGCTGTTTATGCACCTCTCTTGCCTGTTTCTGTACTTCTCTTGCCTCTTTTGCACCTCTGTTCCCTCTTTCTGCACCTCTCTTGCCTCTTTCTGCACCTCTTTTGCTTCTTTCTGCACTTCTCTTGCTTCTTTATGCACCTCTCTTGCTTCTTTCTGCACCCCTCCTGCTTCTTTCTGCATCCATCTTCCCTTTTCTGCACCTCTATTGCCTCTTTATTCAACTCTCTTGTCTCTTTTGTCACTTCTCTTGTTTCTTTCTGCACCTCTGTTGCCTCTTTCTGCACTTCTGTTGACTCTTTCTGCACCTCACCTGCTTCTTTCTGCACTCCTCTTGCCTCTTTCTGCACCCTCTTCCCTCTTTCTGTACCTCCCTTGCCTCATTCTTCACCCCTGTTCCCTCTTTCAGCACCCCTGTTCCCTCTTTCTGCACCTCTCTTGCCTCTTTCTGCACCTCTGTTGCTTCTTTCTGCACTTCTCTTGCCTCTTTCTGTACCCCTCTTGATTCTTTCTGCACCTCTATTGCTTCTTTCTGCACTTCTATTGCTTCTTTCTGCACCTCTCTTGTTACTTTCTGCACCCCTCTTGCCTCCTTCTGCACCTCTGTTTGTTCTTTCTGCACTTCTCTTGCTTGTTTCTGCACCTGTGTTGCAAATTTGTGCACCCCTCTTGCCTCTTTCTGCACCGCTCTTGCCTCTGTCTGCACCCCTATACCCTCTTTATACACCTCTTTTGCCTGTTTCTGCAACTCTCTTACCTCTTTCTGCAGTTTTTTTGCCTCCTTCTGCAACTCTGTTGCTTCTTTCTGCACTTCTCTTGCTTTTTTCTGTACCTCTCTTGTTTCTTTCTGCACTTCACTTGCCTGTTTCTGCACCTCTGTTGCCTCTTTCTGCACCTCAGTTGCCTCTTTCTACACCTCACTTGCTTCTTTCTGTACCCTTTTTACCTCGTTCTGCACCTCACTTCCCTTTTTCTGCACCTCTCTTACCTTATTCTGCACCCCTGTTCCCTCTTTCTGCAGCTCTCTTTCCTCTTTCTGCCCCTCTGTTGCTTCTTTCTGCACTTTTCTTGCCTCCTTCTGTACCCCTCTTTCCTCTTTCTACCACCTCTGTTGCTTATTTCTTCACTTCTCTTGCTTCCTTCTGCACCTCTCTTGCTTTTTTTGCACCCTCTTGCCTCTTTCTGCACCCCTCTTCCCTCTTTCTGCACCTTTCTTACCTCCTTCTGCAGTTCTCGTGTCTCTTTCTGCACCTCTGTTGCTTCTTTCTGCACTTCTCTTGCCTCTTTCTGCCCCCCTCTTGCCTCTTTCTTCACCTCTGTTGGATCTTTCTGCACTTCTCTTGCTTGTTTCTGCACCTCTCTTGCTTTTTTTGCACCCTCTTGCCTCTTTCTGCACCCCTCTTCCCTCTTTCTGCACCTCTCTTGCCTCTTTCTGCACCTTTCTTACCTCCTTCTGCAGTTCTCGTGTCTCTTTCTGCACCTCTGTTGCTTCTTTCTGCACTTCTCTTGCCTCTTTCTGCCCCCCTCTTGCCTCTTTCTGCACCTCTGTTGCTTCTTTCTGCACTTCTCTTGCCTCTTTCTGTATCCCTCTTGCCTCTTTCTACCACCTCAGTTGCTTCTTTCTGTACTTCTCTTGCTTCTTTATGCACCTCTCTTGCTTCTTTCGGCACCCTCTTGCCTCTTTCTGCACCCTCTTCCCTATTTATGTACCTCTCTTGCCTCTTTCTGCACCTTTCTTGCCTCCTTCTGCAGTTCTTGTGTCTCTTTCTGCACCTCTGTTGCTTCTTTCTGCACTTCTCTTGCCTCTTTCTACATCCCTCTTGCCTCTTTCTTCACCTCTGTTGGTTCTTTCTGCACTCTCTTGCCTCTTTTGCACCTCTTTTGCTTCTTTCTGCACTTCTCTTGTTTCGTTATGCACCTCTCTTGCTTTTTTCTGCACCGCTCTAGTTTCTATCTTGAACTCTCTTGTCTCTTTTGTCACTTCTCTTGCTTCTTTCTGCACCTCTGTTGCCTCTTTCTGCACTTCTGTTGACTCTTACTGTACCGCACTTGCTTCTTTCTGCACTGTTCTTGCCTCTTTCTGCACCCCTCTTCCCTCTTCCTTTACCTCCCTTGCCTCATTCTTCACCCTGTTCCCTCTTTTTGCACCTCTCTTGCCTGTCTCTGCACCTCTCTTGCCTGTTTCTGCACTTCTCTTGCCTCTTTTGCGCCTCTGTTGCTTCTTTCTGCAACTCTCTTGTTTCTTTCTGCACCTCTCTTGCTTCTTTCTGCACCCCTCTTGCTTCTTTCTGCACCTCTGTTTGTTCTTTCTGCACTTCTCTTGCTTATTTCTGTACCTCTGTTGCAAATTTGTGCACACCTCATGTCTCTTTCTGCACCACTGTTGCCTCTGTCTGCAACCCTATACCCTCTCTATGCACCTCTTTTGCCTGTTTCTGCAACTCACTTGCCTCTTTCTGCAGTTTTCTTGCCTTTTTTCTGCACCTCTCTTGTTTCTTTCTGCACTCCACTTGCCTGTTTCTGCACCTCTGTTGCCTCTTTCTGCACCTCTGTTGCCTCTTTCTACACCTCACTTGCTTCTTTCTGTACCCCTTTTACCTCGTTCTGCACCCCACTTCCCTTTTTCTGCACCTCTCTTGCCTTATTCTGCACCCCTGTTCCCTCTTTCTGCACCTCTCTTGCCTCTTTCTGCACCTCTGTTGCTTCTTTCTGCACTTCTCTTGCCTCTTTCTGTACCCCTCTTGATTCTTTCTGCACCTCTATTGCTTCTTTCTGCACTTCTATTGCTTCTTTCTGCACCTCTCTTGTTACTTTCTGCACCCCTCTTGCCTCCTTCTGCACCTCTGTTTGTTCTTTCTGCACTTCTCTTGCTTGTTTCTGCACCTGTGTTGCAAATTTGTGCACCCCTCTTTCCTCTTTCTGCACCGCTCTTGCCTCTGTCTGTACCCCTATACCCTCTTTATGTACCTCTTTTGCCTGTTTCTGCAACTCTCTTACCTCTTTCTGCAGTTTTTTGCCTCCTTCTGCAACTCTGTTGCTTCTTTCTGCACTTCTCTTGCTTTTTTCTGTACCTCTCTTGTTTCTTTCTGCACTTCACTTGCCTGTTTCTGCACCTCTGTTGCCTCTTTCTGCACCTCTGTTGCCTCTTTCTACACCTC
Organism: Calotriton arnoldi; assembly: GCA_963921515.1. Taxonomy (NCBI): domain Eukaryota; kingdom Metazoa; phylum Chordata; class Amphibia; order Caudata; family Salamandridae; genus Calotriton; species Calotriton arnoldi. The sequence continues at coordinate 34,526 of CAWUFW010025426.1, forward strand.
ACTTGCTTCTTTCTGTACCCCTTTTACCTCATTCTGCACCTCACTTCCCTTTTTCTGCACCTCTCTTACCTTATTCTGCACCCCTGTTCCCTCTTTCTGCAGCTCTCTTTCCTCTTTCTGCCCCTCTGTTGCTTCTTTCTGCACTTTTCTTGCCTCCTTCTGTACCCCTCTTTCCTCTTTCTACCACCTCTGTTGCTTCTTTCTTCACTTCTCTTGCTTCCTTCTGCACCTCTCTTGCTTTTTTGCACCCTCTTGCCTCTTTCTGCACCCCTCTTCCCTCTTTCTGCACCTCTCTTGCCTCTTTCTGCACCTTTCTTACCTCCTTCTGCAGTTCTCGTGTCTCTTTCTGCACCTCTGTTGTTTCTTTCTGCACTTCTCTTGCCTCTTTCTGCCCCCTCTTGCCTCTTTCTTCACCTCTGTTGGATCTTTCTGCACTTCTCTTGCTTGTTTCTGCACCTCTCTTGCAAATTTGTGCATCCCTCGTCCCTCTTTCTCCACCTCTCTTGCCTCTGTATGCACCCCTGTTCCCACTTTCTGCACCTCATTTGCCTGTTTCTGCAACTCTCTTGCCTCTTTCTGCAGTTCTCTTGCCTCCTTCTGCACCTCTGTTGGTCCGTTCTGCACTTCTCTTGCCTATTTCTGCACCCCTCTTGCCTCATTCTGCATCCCTGTTGCTTCTTTCTGCACTTCTCTTGCTTCTTTCTGCACCTCTCTTGCTTCATTCTGCACCCCCTTGCCTCTTTCTGCAGTTCTCTTGCCTCCTTCTGCACCTCTGTTGCTTCTATCTGCACTTCTCTTGCCTCTTTCTGCACCCTTTATGCCTGTTTCTGCACCTCACTTGCTTCTTTCTGCACCTCTCTTGCCTCTTTTTGCACCTCTCTTGCCTCTTTTTGCACCTCACTTGCCTCTTACTGCACGTCTCTTGCTTTTTTCTGCACCACTCTAGTTTCTTTCTTAAACTCTCTTGTTATTTTTGTCACTTCTCTTGCTTCTTTCTGCACCTCTGTTGCCTCTTTCTGCACTTCTGTTGACTCTTTATGCACCACACTTGCTTCTTTCTGTACCCCTCTTACCTCTTTGTGCACCCCTCTTCCCTCTTTCTGTACCTCCCTTGCCTCATTCTTTACCCCTGTTCCCTCTTTCTGCACCCCTGTTCCCTCTTTCTGCACCTCTACTGCTTCTTTCTGCACTTCTCTTGCCTCTTTCTGTACCCCTCTTGCCTCTTTCTATCACCTCCATTGCTTCTTTCTGCACTTCTCTTGTATCTTTCTGCACCTCTCTTGCTTTTTTCTGCATCCCTCTTGCCTCTTTCTGCACCCCTCTTTCCTCTTTCTGCACCTCTTTTGCCTCTTTCTGCACTTTTCTTGCCTCCTTCTGAAGTTCTTGTGCCTCTTTACGCACCTCTGTTGCTTCTTTCTGCACTTCTCTTACCTCTTTCTGCCCCCCTCTTGAATCTTTCTGCACCGCTGTTGGTTCTTTCTGCACTTCTCTTGCTTGTTTCTGCACCTCTCTTGCAAATTTGTGCACCCCTCTTCCCTCTTTCTGCATTTCTTTCCCTTCTTTCTGCACTTTTCTGCCTCTTTCTGCACCTCTATTGCTTCTTTCTGCACAACTCTTGCTTCTTTCTGTACCTCTCTTAGTTCTTTCTTCACCCCTCTTGCCTCTTTCTGCACCCCTCTTCCCTCTTTATGCACTCCTCTTGCCACTTTCTGCACCCCTGTTGCTTCTATCTGCACCTCTCGTGCTTCTTTCTGTACCTCTCTTGCTTCATTCTGCACCCCCATTGCCTCTTTCTGCACCCCTCTTCCACACCTCTCTTGCCTCTTTCTGCACCTTTTGTGCCTCTTTCTGCAGTTCTCTTGCCTCCTTCTGCCCCTCTGTTGCTTCTATCTGCACTTCTCATGCCTCTTTCTGCACCCCTTTTGCCTGTTTCTGCACCTCACTAGCTTCTTTCTGCACCTCTCTTGCCTCTTTGTGCACCTCTCTTGCTTCTTTCTGCACCTCTGTTGCCTCTTTCTGCACTTCTGTTGACTCTTTCTGCACCTCACTTGCTTCTTTCTGCACTCATCTTGCCTCTTTCTGCACCCATCTTCCCTCTTTTTGTAACTCCCTTGCCTCATTCGTCACCCTGTTCCCTCTTTCTGCACCTCCCTTGCTGTTTATGCACCTCTCTTGCCTGTTTCTGTACTTCTCTTGCCTCTTTTGCACCTCTGTTCCCTCTTTCTGCACCTCTCTTGCCTCTTTCTGCACCTCTTTTGCTTCTTTCTGCACTTCTCTTGCTTCTTTATGCACCTCTCTTGCTTCTTTCTGCACCCCTCCTGCTTCTTTCTGCATCCATCTTCCCTTTTCTGCACCTCTATTGCCTCTTTATTCAACTCTCTTGTCTCTTTTGTCACTTCTCTTGTTTCTTTCTGCACCTCTGTTGCCTCTTTCTGCACTTCTGTTGACTCTTTCTGCACCTCACCTGCTTCTTTCTGCACTCCTCTTGCCTCTTTCTGCACCCCTCTTCCTCTTTCTGTACCTCCCTTGCCTCATTCTTCACCCCTGTTCCCTCTTTCAGCACCCCTGTTCCCTCTTTCTGCACCTCTCTTGCCTCTTTCTGCACCTCTGTTGCTTCTTTCTGCACTTCTCTTGCCTCTTTCTGTACCCCTCTTGATTCTTTCTGCACCTCTATTGCTTCTTTCTGCACTTCTATTGCTTCTTTCTGCACCTCTCTTGTTACTTTCTGCACCCCTCTTGCCTCCTTCTGCACCTCTGTTTGTTCTTTCTGCACTTCTCTTGCTTGTTTCTGCACCTGTGTTGCAAATTTGTGCACCCCTCTTGCCTCTTTCTGCACCGCTCTTGCCTCTGTCTGCACCCCTATACCCTCTTTATACACCTCTTTTGCCTGTTTCTGCAACTCTCTTACCTCTTTCTGCAGTTTTTTTGCCTCCTTCTGCAACTCTGTTGCTTCTTTCTGCACTTCTCTTGCTTTTTCTGTACCTCTCTTGTTTCTTTCTGCACTTCACTTGCCTGTTTCTGCACCTCTGTTGCCTCTTTCTGCACCTCAGTTGCCTCTTTCTACACCTCACTTGCTTCTTTCTGTACCCTTTTTACCTCGTTCTGCACCTCACTTCCCTTTTTCTGCACCTCTCTTACCTTATTCTGCACCCCTGTTCCCTCTTTCTGCAGCTCTCTTTCCTCTTTCTGCCCCTCTGTTGCTTCTTTCTGCACTTTTCTTGCCTCCTTCTGTACCCCTCTTTCCTCTTTCTACCACCTCTGTTGCTTATTTCTTCACTTCTCTTGCTTCCTTCTGCACCTCTCTTGCTTTTTTGCACCCTCTTGCCTCTTTCTGCACCCCTCTTCCCTCTTTCTGCACCTCTCTTGCCTCTTTCTGCACCTTTCTTACCTCCTTCTGCAGTTCTCGTGTCTCTTTCTGCACCTCTGTTGCTTCTTTCTGCACTTCTCTTGCCTCTTTCTGCCCCCCTCTTGCCTCTTTCTTCACCTCTGTTGGATCTTTCTGCACTTCTCTTGCTTGTTTCTGCACCTCTCTTGCAAATTTGTGCATCCCTCGTCCCTCTTTCTCCACCTCTCTTGCCTCTGTCTGCACCCCTGTTCCCACTTTCTGCACCTCATTTGCCTGTTTCTGCACTTCTCTTGCCTATTTCTGCACCCCTCTTGCCTCATTCTGCATCCCTGTTGCTTCTTTCTGCACTTCTCTTGCTTCTTTCTGTACCTCTCTTGCTTCATTCTGCACCCCCTTGCCTCTTTCTGCAGTTCTCTTGCCTCCTTCTGCACCTCTGTTGCTTCTAGCTGCACTTCTCTTGCCTCTTTCTGCACCCTTTTTGCCTGTTTCTGCAACCCACTTGCTTCTTTCTGCACCTCTCTTGCCTCTTTTTGCACCTCTCTTGCCTCTTTTTGCACCTCACTTGCCTCTTACTGCACGTCTCTTGCTTTTTTCTGCACCACTCTAGTTTCTTTCTTAAACTCTCTTGTTATTTTTGTCACTTCTCTTTCTTCTTTCTGCACCTCTGTTGCCTCTTTCTGCACTTCTGTTGACTCTTTATGCACCACACTTGCTTCTTTCTGCACCCCTCTTGCCTCTTTCTGCACCCCTCTTCCCTCTTTCTGTACCTCCCTTGCCTCATTCTTTACCCCTGTTCCCTCTTTCTGCACCCCTGTTCCCTCTTTCTGTACCTCTCTTGCCTCTTTCTGCACCTCTACTGCTTCTTTCTGCACTTCTCTTGCCTCTTTCTGTACCCCTCTTGCCTCTTTCTATCACCTCCATTGCTTCTTTCTGCACTTCTCTTGCATCTTTCTGCACCTCTCTTGCTTTTTTCTGCATCCCTCTTGCCTCTTTCTGCACCCCTCTTTCCTCTTTCTGCACCTCTTTTGCCTCTTTCTGCACTTTTCTTGCCTCCTTCTGAAGTTATTGTGCCTCTTTACGCACCTCTGTTGCTTCTTTCTGCACTTCTCTTACCTCTTTCTGCCCCCCTCTTGCCTCTTTCTTCACCGCTGTTGGTTCTTTCTGCACTTCTCTTGCTTGTTTCTGCACCTCTCTTGCAAATTTGTGCACCCCTCTTCCCTCTTTCTGCATTTCTTTCCCTTCTTTCTGCACTTTTCTGCCTCTTTCTGCACCTCTATTGCTTCTTTCTGCACAACTCTTGCTTCTTTCTGTACCTCTCTTAGTTCTTTCTTCACCCCTCTTGCCTCTTTCTGCACCCCTCTTCCCTCTTTATGCACTCCTCTTGCCACTTTCTGCACCCCTGTTGTTTCTATCTGCACCTCTCGTGCTTCTTTCTGTACCTCTCTTGCTTAATTCTGCACCCCCATTGCCTCTTTCTGCACCCCTCTTCCACACCTCTCTTGCCTCTTTCTGCACCTTTCGTGCCTCTTTCTGCAGTTCTCTTGCCTCCTTCTGCCCCTCTGTTGCTTCTATCTGCACTTCTCATGCCTCTTTCTGCACCCCTTTTGCCTGTTTCTGCACCTCCCTTGCCTCTTTGTGCACCTCTCTTGCTTCTTTCTGCACCTCTGTTGCCTCTTTCTGCACTTCTGTTGACTCTGCACCTCACTTGCTTCTTTCTGCACCCATCTTGCCTCTTTCTGCACCCCTCTTCCCTCTTTTGTAACTCCCTTGCCTCATTCGTCACCCTGTTCCCTCTTTCTGCACCTCCCTTGCTGTTTATGCACCTCTCTTGCCTGTTTCTGTACTTCTCTTGCCTCTTTTGCACCTCTGTTCCCTCTTTCTGCACCTCTCTTGCCTCTTTCTGCACCTCTTTTGCTTCTTTCTGCACTTCTCTTGCTTCTTTATGCACCTCTCTTGCTTCTTTCTGCACCCCTCCTGCTTCTTTCTGCATCCATCTTCCCTTTTCTGCACCTCTATTGCCTCTTTATTCAACTCTCTTGTCTCTTTTGTCACTTCTCTTGTTTCTTTATGCACCTCTGTTGCCTCTTTCTGCACTTCTGTTGACTCTTTCTGCACCTCACCTGCTTCTTTCTGCACTCCTCTTGCCTCTTTCTGCACCCCTCTTCCCTCTTTCTGTACCTCCCTTGCCTCATTCTTTACCCCTGTTCCCTCTTTCTGCACCCCTGTTCCCTCTTTCTGCACCCCTCTTGCCTCTTTCTACACCTCTGTTGCTTCTTTCCGCACCTCTCTTGTTTCTTTCTGCACTTCACTTGTCTGTTTCTGCACCTCTGTTGCCTCTTTCTGCACCTCTGTTGCCTCTTTCTGCACCTCTGTTGCCTCTTTCTACACCTCACTTGATTCTTTCTGTACCCCTTTGTAGGAAGGTGGAATCTGACTATATGGTTGCCCCCACTTTTTTTATGGTGTTTTGCTGGTTTATGACTTAGTTGGACTGGGATCCTGCTATTCAGGGCCCCAGTCTATCTGCTTTCTCTGTAAAATGGATTCCATGTGCCTTAGGCACATCTCTGATTGGGATCTGGAGTGCCCTTATAAGTCCCTAGTATATGGTATACTATGTACCAAGGGCATAGGTACCTCAGAGGCCTGCCAGGGGCTGCAGCATGTATTATGCCACCCCTGGAAGGCCATCCAAACTGACACCACAGGTCTGCTACTGCAGCCTGGGTAAGGTGGTGCATGCACCCCTTACTGTGATATAGGTTACCTATATCACGAAATACATACACACCTAGAAACCTATAAGTCACTCCTAAGGCAGGCTTTATCAATCCTAAAGGCAGAGTGCATGGTTCCTATGTGAGAGGGTGCCCCTGCATGAGCAGGGCCCCTCTGCAGCGTTCGGAGACCATCTCTGATGCTGTTTGTAGTGCAGCCTGACCATATACTCTTAAGCGCATTATATCCTCGCGGTAAAATGCTAACTTTGGAATGGCTGCACCTAAACATGTCGTGTTTGGTGTCAAACATCTTGGAATACTACCCCCCGCCAATCCTGGCGGCGGGGGTAGCATTCCACCCTTCTAGAGGGAAAGACATGTTAACTCTGGCTTACCCGGTAACTTCTTTCTGAAGCCCTGGCATCACAAAATGGATGCTGCTGCCACAGACACAAGTCTGGCCTCCTGCTGCTGGACGAAACTCCGGCAGGGGAGGCCTGGACAATAGGTTTCCTGTTGCAGGGAGGTGTGACCACCTCCCCAGACAGGATAATGTGTATTGGGGCTGGGTGGGTGCACTCTTAGAGTGCTTTGAAGTCCTGCACTGGGGGAGCAAAGGCTCCTCTGTGCATATGCCAGTTCAAACCAGCTCAGGGGCTACCTGCCCCTGCTCTGGCACGAAACTGGACAAAGGGAAGTGGGTGTAGCCACCCCTCCCTTGACCCTCCCATAGGTGGGGTCATAGAGTTAGTCCCTCCCTGTTTTACTAGTTAAAATGGGGAACCCTTGCCACAGCAAGATTAGATATCCCTGGACTAAACTTTGAAACTGAATCCTGGACCTTCGACGCTCTACATCACGATTAGAGGACTGAAGAATCTCCCTTGGGGTCAAGGAGTGACTCCCCTGCTTGGCAGGCACCAAAAACGATAACGACGGTCGCAAACTACGCCGCTCCCGCCGGAGTCCGAAGTCCCTGCAGCCCAAGAAGTGGATTTCCTGACTTCTCCAAGGCCATCGTGAGTCCCCAGCGAAGCTGAGGCAAGTGGACCCCACGAGTGACGAGGAACCGCGACCCCTGGGTACCGTGCACTATTATCGAGTGCAACCCCTTCACAACGTTCTACGAACCTGTGCTTTGGGCCACGTGTGGTCCCAACCTCCAGCAGGAATCCCTCCGAAGATCAGAGGCCTACACCGTCCTGAGTGACCGTGGGCCCCTGTTGAGTGATTCCGCCCGAGGTGTCTTCGCGATCCCTTGCCAGCCGGCTCGTGGGTCCCCAGAAGACTTTCTAAAGAAACCAAAGGGCTCCTCTGGTTGCTCCAGGCCTGCCCTGACTTACCCTCGCTGGGTGAGTTCCCCAGACCTTGCTGGTCTGCACCATCGACGATCTTCAGCTACATCAAGACTTGCCGTTGCCAAGGCTTGTTGGGTCCAATCCGGTCGCCGACACCGCAGCACTCGACAGACATTGTGTACCAGCCCGAATCCTGCTCCTGGTCGCCAACAACGCCTCCTGGACCTCGTGGCTGCAGAAACGAGACGACCGTCAACGCACCTGAAGCACTCGACATCGGTGGGCATCTGTCCATCGCCTTCCTGGTCACTGGCTAGTGACCCAGACTCTGTCCCCTCTGCTTTCAGGTTCTTCAGAACTCCGATCCACTCTTGGATCCACCCGGACACTTTTCTCCTGGTCGCCAGCAGCACTTTGCAGCAGATCGCCATAAGAACCGACGACGAAACCCGACCCCGAAAGGCACCTATGCACCCGGCTTCCCTGGGTGAGGTAACACGAGTACTCCGGTGCTCCCGTGGGTAGAGACTCTTCAAAGTCCTAGATCTCAAAGGGTTTTGTCCTAGTCCTCTTTTAAGTGTCCCTTTCCTCTATTTTCCCGATCCCGACTTTCTCCATAGAAGTTAACGGCGTATCGCGGTTGTGTATTTACACTGCACGCGTCTCCCGTGGGTCCCCTGTGTCACTACCTTGGGTGGTTCCTTGTGGTCCAAGCACTTCTAGAGGCTCTAGGCCTAGTGTCTAGTTCAGTCGTGGTTCGCATACCACTTTATTGGTATATGGTTTGGTACGCCCCTAGGGCCCAAACGTGTATTTGTGCTATTACTGTGATTTAAGATCTTATAACCTATGTACTTCGAACTCTAGCCTCATAAAGAGACTAGAGGGGTGTGTTTAGTAATAAATACATATATTTTGAATATATACCTGGTGTGGTGCTCTTTCATTTGGTCACTCAAGAGATTATAGACTGGTAAAACAAGCTGCTTTACATTCCTTCAAGACTTAGCCTGAAGGCTGCTCTCCATAGCTACCACTAGGATAGCTTTCAATAAGGTTGTCTTTAACCTACCTACCATAAGAGTCGATTTGGACTGGTGCAAGGTGCCCACTATAATTAGTGGACAGCATATGCCAGGCCAACTTCTCACATTGGTGTGCAGCGTGTGGGATTCCAGCTTGCTATTGTTTTACCAGATAATCTCAATTGAATTGATCAACTGAAAACCACTAAAGGTACCTAAGGTACATATAATTTAAGCTTAGAATATCAGTAAGTTCTACTGAACTTAGAGTTGTGTGTTAAGGGATAGCACAACCCTTTCTACAACTCAAGAGAGTTTAGTAGGCCACACTAGAGTAGGTAGTGCATACACCACACCACACTAGTAATGTCTTTAAAAGCAGGATCCAAAGATGCCCTGCAGGAAGCCATTGAGCTTCCCCCTCCAAGTATGACACACTCCCATTCTTGGAACTGAGAGCTTTGTGTAACGTGAGGAAATTAAGGACAGGCCAAAGTCCCACCACCCAACACCTCCAGGAGTTGTTGGTGGCTTATGATCTTAGTAAGTCCTCAGAGACTGAAGGGGTAGGAGCAGAGGGTGGGCCAGCAGATGAGGAAGGGGCCAGGGGTACTACTACCCCCAGCCCCCCTCTGAAACTGACCAGGAGGGTGACAATGACCCTGACCTGGAAAACCCAATCCCTTCTGGGGAAGATGAAGATGAGGATCTAGAGAACCACACCTTTGTCCCCCCAGGAAGGATTATGAGTGTGCTCAGAAAGTCTAGGTCTCCTTCTCAGGAGTCTAACCACTCTGGCACCTCAATAGGGAGCTCTGTTTCTTCTCACAGGAGGGAATCCTCTCATGAGAGAAGAAAGAGACTGGTCCAGTATGAGGAAACTCAGCTGGAACTCAGGAAAAAGCAATTGGCTTTAGATAGAGAATCCCTAGATCTCCTTAGAGAGAGAAGAAAGTTGGGACTAGAGTCCCATGGTGGCAGCAATATCCCTAGAGATAGGGACAGGTCTTATGACCATAGAAACCTAAACAAGATTGTCCCTCCCTACCAGAGTGGGGATGACATCCACAAATGGATAACTGCACTGGAGAGGGCCTGTAAAGTTCAGAAGGTCCCCCAGAGGCAGTGGGCAGCAATCTTGTGGCTCTCCTTTGCAGACAAAGGTAGAGACAAGCTCCTCACTGTAAGAGAAGAGGATGCTGACAATTACACAGTCTTGAAGAGTGCTCTGATAGATGGGTTTGGCCTAACCACTGAACAGTATAGGTTGAAGTTCAGAGACACCCAAAAAGCTCAGACTCAAGACTGGGTTGATTTTGTAGATTGTGCTACAAAGGCTCTGGAAGGTTGGATACATGGCAACAAAGTGCATGACTTTTTAGGATTGTACAATTTGATTATGAGGGAGCAGATCCTTAATAATTGTCAAAACCAGCTTTTGCACCAGTATCTGGTGGACTCTGATCTGACCTCTCCCCAAGAATTGGGAAAGAAGGCAGACAAATGGGTCAGAACCAGAGTAAAAACTAGAAATCAGGGTGGTGACCAGAAGAAAGATTCTACTAAGTCCCAAGAGAAAGGTGGGGATAAATCTAAGGATAAGTCCCCTACAGGGCCCCAAAATTCCTCTTCTGGGGGTGGGTCCCAAACTCCTTCCTCTCCTGAAAAGAAACCATATTGCCATGTCTGTAAAAAGCCTGGGCACTGGAAAACTGATCCCAGTTGCCCCAGGATTGGCAATAAAGAAAATGTTCCTCCCACAACTACTACCACCCCTCCTGGTACTACCAGTAGTAATCCTCCAGTTGGGAGTAGTGCACCCAAAAGTTGGGTGCTTTTGCAAGAGGAACAGAGGTGGGCCCTAGTTTAGACAGGGACCCCTCAACAGACTCCTCTGACTCTGATGGTGGTATAGGATTTGCCACCTTTACCATGGGTCCCATAGCATTGGGCAGGTACAGACTGGAGCCAATGATTAATGGTCAGAAAGCTGTGGCATTTAGGGACACAGGGGCTAGTGTCACCATGGTGGCAGGGAAACTAGTCCCCCTCACCAGCTTTTACCTGAGTTTAAATACCAGGTGACCAACATTGATGGTGTCAGAACAGATCACCCCATGGCCATAGTCAATCTCAGCTGGGAGGGGGTCACAGGCCCAAAAGAGTGGCAGTGTCCCCAACCCTACCTGTAGATTGCCTGATGGGCAATGATTTGGAAATTTCAGCCTGGGCTGAAGTTGAACACCAAACCCATCTTAGGATGTT
>CAWUFW010025427.1:0-45176 GCA_963921515.1 Calotriton arnoldi
AAGTTAACGGCGATTCGCGGCTGTGTTACTACACTGCACGCGTCCCTCGTGGTCCCCTGTGTCACTGCCTTGGTGGTTCCTTGTGGTCCAAGCACTTCTACAGGCTCTAGGCCTTGTGTCTAGCTCAGTCGTGGTTCTTATACCACTTTATTGGTATATAGTTTGGTACGCCCCTAGGGCTCAAACGTGTATTTGTGCTATTACTGTGTTTAACTGACTTATAACTTATGTACTTCGAACTCTAGCCTCATAAAGAGACTAGAGGGGTGTGTTTAGTAATAAATACATATATTTTGAATATATACCTGGTGTGGTCCTCTTTCATTTGGTCACTCAAGAGATTATAGACTGGTAAAACAAGCTGCTTTACATTCCTTCAAGACTTAGCCTGAAGGCCGCTCTCCATAGCTACCACTAGGATAGCTTTCAAGAAAGGTTGTCTTTAACCTATCTCCAATGAGGGGTTGTTTGGACTGGTGCAAGGTGCCCACTATAATTAGTGGACAGCATATACCAGGCCAACTTCTCACATAGGGGGTCTTGCTGGGGCTGGTGTTTCAGTGTTTAGGGCAGTTTAGTGGTGTTCGGGCAGTGTAGGGGGTCTTGCTGGGGGTGGTGTTTCAGGTTTTAGGGCAGTGGTGTTCAGGAAGTGTAGGGGGTTGTGCTGGGGGTGGTGTTTCAGGGTTTAGGGCAGTGCTGTGGTGTTCGGGCATGTAGGAGAGTAGGATCTGCTTCACATGGGTACCCCCACCTTTTGCTGATGCTTCACTGTTTTTCGACTTTAGTCTGGCTGGGGCCCTGCTAATCAGAACCCCAGCCTAGCTGCTTCTCTCTCTAAAATGGTTTCCATGTGCCTTAGGCACATCTCTAATTGGAATCTGGAGTGCCCTTATAAGTCCCTAGTATATGGTATACTATGTACCCAGGGCATAGGTACCTCAGAGGCCTACCAGGGGCTGCAGCATGTATTGTGCCACCCCTGGAAGGCCATCCAAAATGACACCACAGGTCTGCTACTGCAGCCTGGGTAAGGTGGTGCATGCACCCCTTACTGTGATATAGGTTACCTATATCACTACCTACCTACACACATATAAACCTATAAGTCACTCCTATGGCAGGCCTTCTCAATCCTGAAGGCAGAGTGCATGGTTCCTATGTGAGAGGGTGCCCCTGCATGAGCAGGGCCCCTCTGCAGCGTTCGGAGACCCTTCTCTGATGCTGTTTGTAGTGCAGCCTGACCATATACTCTTAAGTGCATTATAACCTCGCGTTAAATGCTAACTTTGGGATGGCTGCACAGAAACATGTCGTGTTCGGTGTCAAACATCTTGGAATACTACCCCCCGCCAATCCTGGTGGCGGGGTAGCATTCCACCCTTCTAGAGGGAGAGACATGTTAACCCTGGCTTGCCCGGTAACTTCTTTCCAAAGCCCCAGCATCACAAAATGGATGCTGCTGCCACAGACACAAGTCTGGCCTCCTGCTGCTGACAGAAACTCCGGCAGGGGAGGCCTGGACAATAGGTTTCCTGTCGCAGGGAGGTGTAACCACCTCCCCAGACAGGATAATGTGTATTGGGGCTGGGCGGGAGCACTTTCTGGTGCTTTGAAGTCCTGCACTGGGGGCACATTTGGTGTCCTCAGTGCATACCCCAGTTCAAACCGGATCAGGGGCTTCCAGCCCCTGCTTTGGCGCGAACTGGACAAAGGGAAAGGGGTGTAGCCACCCCTCTGCCCTGACCCACCCATAGGTGGGACCACAGAGTAAGTCCAACCCCTAAACTTAGTATAAGTATAGGACCCCAGTCCCTAGGACTTTAGATATTCCCTGGACGAAACTCTGATACAAAATCCTGGACCTTCGACGCTCTACTTCTCGGATCCACTCTTGGATCCACCCGGACACTTTCCACTTGGTCGCCAGCAGCACTTTACAGCAGATCGCCATTCAAATCGACGACGAAACCCGACCCCGAAAGGCACCTATGCACACGGCTTCCCTGGGTGAGGTAACAAGAGTACTCCAGTGCTCCCGTGGGTAGAGACTCTAGAAAGTCCTAGTTCTCAAAGGGTTTGCTCCAAGTCCTTCTTTAAGTGTCCCTTTTCTTTAAATTTCCAACTGCGACTTTCTCCATTGAAGTTAACGGTGATTCGCGGCTGTGTTTACACACTGCACGCGTCCCCCGTGGGTCCCCTGTGTCACTACCTTGGGTGGTTCCTTGTGGTCCAAGCACTTCTACAGGCTCTAGGCCTAGTGTCTAGCTCAGTCGTGGTTCTTATACCACTTTATTGGTATATGGTTTGGTACGCCCCTAGGGCTCAAACGTGTATTTGTGCTATTACTGTGTTTAAATAACTTATAACTTATGTACTTCGAACTCTAGCCTCATAAAGAGACTAGAGGGGTGTGTTTAGCAATAAATACATATATTTTGAATATATAGCTGGTGTGGTCCTCTTTCATTTGGTCACTCAAGAGATTATAGACTGGTAAAACAAGCTGCTTTACATTCCTTCAAGACTTAGCCTGAAGGCTGCTCTCCATAGCTACCACTAGGATAGCTTTCAATAAAGGTTGTCTTTAACCTAACTCCAATAAGGGTTGTTTGGACTGGTACAAGGTGCCCACTATAATTAGTGGACAGCATATACCAGGCCAACTTCTCACAGGGTAGTGTAGGGGGTCTTGCTGGGGCTGGTGTTTCAGGGTTTAGGGCAGTGCAGTGGTGTTCGGGCAGTGTAGGGGGTCTTGCTGGGGGTGGTGTTTCAGGTTTTAGGGCAGTGGTGTTCAGGAAGTGTAGGGGGTCGTGCTGGGGGTGGTGTTTCAGGGTTTAGGGCAGTGCTGTGGTGTTCGGGCAGTGTAGGGGGTCTTGCTGGGGGTGGTGTTTCAGGGTTTAGGGCAGTGCAGTGGTGTTCGGGCAGTGTAGGGGGTCTTGCTGGGGGTGATGTTTCAGGGTTTAGTGCAGAGCAGTGGTGTTCGGGCAATGTAGGGGGTTGTGCTGGGGGTGGTGTTTTAGGGTTTAGGGCAGTGCAGTGGTGTTCGGGCAGTGTAGTGGGTCTGGCTGGGGGTGGTGTTTCAGGTTTTAGGCAGTGGTGTTCAGGCAGTATAGAGGGTCGTGCTGAGGCTGATGTTTCAGGGTTTATGGCAGTGTAGTGGTGTTCGGGCAGTGTAGGCGGTCGTGCTGGGGCTGGTGTTTCAGGGTTTAGGGCAGTGCAGTGGTGTTCGGGCAGTGTACGGGGTCGTGCTGGGGGTGGTGTTTCAGGGTATAGGGCAGTGCAGTGGTGTTCGGGCAGTGTAGGGGGTCATGCAGGGGGTGGTGTTTCAGGGTTGAGGGCAGTGCAGTGGTGTTCGGGCAGTGTAGGGGGTCGTGCAGGGGGTGGTGTTTCAGGGTTTAGGGCAGTGCAGTAGTGTTCGGGCAGTGTAGGGTGTCGTGCTGGGGCTGGTGTTTCAGGGTTTAGGGCAGTGCAGTGGTGTTCGGGCAGTGTAGGGGGTCGTGCTGGGGCTGGTGTTTCAGGGTTTAGGGCAGTGCAGTGGTGTTCGGGCAGTGTAGGGGGTTGTGCTGGGGATGGTGTTTCAGGGTTTAGGGCAGTGCAGTGGTGTTCGGGCAGTGTAGGGGGTCATGCTGGGGGTGGTGTTTCAGGGTTTAGGGCAGTGCAGTGGTGTTTGGGCAGTGTAGGGGTCGTGCTGGGGCTGGTGTTTCAGGGTTTAGGGCAGTGCAGTGGTGTTCGGGCAGTGTAGGGGGTCATGCTGGGGATGGTGTTTCAGGGTTTAGGGCAGTGCAGTGGTGTTCGGGCAGTGTAGGGGGTCGTGCTGGGGGTGGTGTTTCAGGGTTTAGGGCAGTGCAGTGGTGTTCGGGCAGTGTAGGGGGTCCTGCTGGGGGTGGTGTTTCAGGGTTTAGGGCAGTGCAGTGGTGTTCGGGCAGTGTAGGGGGTCGTGCTGGGGGTGGTGTTTCAGGGTTTAGGGCAGTGCAGTGGTGTTCGGGCAGTGTAGGGGGTCGTGCTGGGGGTGGTGTTTCAGGGTTTAGGGCAGTGCAGTGGTGTTCGGGCAGTGTAGGGGGTCATGCTGGGGGTGGTGTTTCAGGGTTTAGGGCAGAGCAGTGGTGTTCGGGCAGTGTAGGGGGTCGTGCTGGGGGTGGTGTTTCAGGGTTTAGGGCAGTGCAGTGGTGTTCGGGCAGTGTAGGGAGTCGTGCTGGGGGTGGTGTTTCAGGGTTTAGGGCAGTGCAGTGGTGTTCGGGCAGTGTAGGGGGTCGTGCTGGGGGTGGTGTTTCAGGGTTTAGGGCAGTGCAGTGGTGTTCGGGCAGTGTAGGGGGTCGTGCTGGGGGTGGTGTTTCAGGGTTTAGGGCAGTGCAGTGGTGTTCGGGCAGTGTAGGGGGTCGTGCTGGGGGTGGTGTTTCAGGGTTTAGGGCAGTGCAGTGGTGTTCGGGCAGTGTAGGGGGTCATGCTGGGGGTGGTGTTTCAGGGTTTAGGGCAGTGCAGTGGTGTTCGGGCAGTGTAGGGGGTCGTGCTGGGGGTGGTGTTTCAGGGTTTAGGGCAGTGCAGTGGTGTTCGGGCAGTGTAGGGGGTCGTGCTGGGGGTGGTGTTTCAGGGTTTAGGGCAGTGCAGTGGTGTTCGGGCAGTGTAGGGGGTCGTGCTGGGGGTGGTGTTTCAGGGTTTAGGGCAGTGCAGTGGTGTTCGGGCAGTGTAGGGGGTCATGCTGGGGGTGGTGTTTCAGGGTTTAGGGCAGTGCAGTGGTGTTCGGGCAGTGTAGGGGGTCGTGCTGGGGGTGGTGTTTCAGGGTTTAGGGCAGTGCAGTGGTGTTCGGGCAGTGTAGGAGGTCGTGCTGGGGGTGGTGTTTCAGGGTTTAGGGCAGTGCAGTGGTGTTCGGGCAGTGTAGGGGTCGTGCTGGGGGTGGTGTTTCAGGGTTTAGGGCAGTGCAGTGGTGTTCGGGCAGTGTAGGGGGTCGTGCTGGGGGTGGTGTTTCAGGGTTTAGGGCAGTGCAGTGGTGTTCGGGCAGTGTAGGGGGTCGTGCTGGGGGTGGTGTTTCAGGGTTTAGGGCAGTGCAGTGGTGTTCGGGCAGTGTAGGGGGTCGTGCTGGGGCTGGTGTTTCAGGGTTTAGGGCAGTGCAGTGGTGTTCGGGCAGTGTAGGGGGTCGTGCTGGGGCTGGTGTTTCAGGGTTTAGGGCAGTGCAGTGGTGTTCGGGCAGTGTAGGGGATCGTGCTGGGGATGGTGTTTCAGGGTTTAGGGCAGTGCAGTGGTGTTCGGGCAGTGTAGGGGGTCATGCTGGGGGTGGTGTTTCAGGGTTTAGGGCAGTGCAGTGGTGTTCGGGCAGTGTAGGGGGTCGTGCTGGGGGTGGTGTTTCAGGGTTTAGGGCAGTGCAGTGGTGTTCGGGCAGTGTAGGGGGTCGTGCTGGGGGTGGTGTTTCAGGGTTTAGGGCAGTGCAGTGGTGTTCGGGCAGTGTAGGGGGTCGTGCTGGGGGTGGTGTTTCAGGGTTTAGGGCAGTGCAGTGGTGTTCGGGCAGTGTAGGGGGTCATGCTGGGGGTGGTGTTTCAGGGTTTAGGGCAGTGCAGTGGTGTTCGGGCAGTGTAGGGGGTCATGCTGGGGGTGGTGTTTCAGGGTTTAGGGCAGTGCAGTGGTGTTCGGGCAGTGTAGGGGGTCATGCTGGGGGTGGTGTTTCAGGGTTTAGGGCAGTGCAGTGGTGTTCGGGCAGTGTAGGGGGTCTTGCTGGGGGTGGTGTTTCAGGGTTTAGGGCAGTGCAGTGGTGTTCGGGCAGTGTAGGGGGTCGTGCTGGGGCTGGTGTTTCAGGGTTTAGGGCAGTGCAGTGGTGTTTGGGCAGTGTAGGGGGTCGTGCTGGGGGTAGTGTTTCAGGGTTTAGGGCAGTGCAGTGGTGTTCGGGCAGTGTAGGGGGTCGTGCTGGGGGTGGTGTTTTAGGGTTTAGGGCAGTGCAGTGGTGTTCGGGCAGTGTAGGGGTTCGTGCTGGGGGTAGTGTTTCAGGGTTTAGGGCAGTGCAGTGGTGTTCGGGCAGTGTAGGGGTCGTGCTGGGGGTAGTGTTTAGGGTTTAGGGCAGTGCAGTGGTGTTCGGGCAGTGTAGGGGGTCGTGCTGGGGGTGGTGTTTCAGGGTTTAGGGCAGTGCAGTGGTGTTCGGGCAGTGTAGGGGGTCTTGCTGGGGGTGGTGTTTCAGGGTTTAGGGCAGTGCAGTGGTGTTCGGGCAGTGTAGGGGGTCTTGCTGGGGGTGGTGTTTCAGGGTTTAGGGCAGTGCAGTGGTGTTCGGGCAGTGTAGGGGGTCTTGCTGGGGCTGGTGTTTCAGGGTTTAGGGCAGTGCAGTGGTGTTCGGGCAGTGTAGGGGGTCGTGCTGGGGCTGGTGTTTCAGGGTTTAGGGCAGTGCAGTGGTGTTCGGGCAGTGTAGGGGGTCGTGCTGGGGCTGGTGTTTCAGGGTTTAGGGCAGTGCAGTGGTGTTCGGGCAGTGTAGGGGGTCATGCTGGGGCTGGTGTTTCAGGGTTTAGGGCAGTGCAGTGGTGTTCGGGCAGTGTAGGGGGTCGTGCTGGGGCTAGTGTTTCAGGGTTTAGGGCAGTGCAGTGGTGTTCGGGCAGTGTAGGGGGTCGTGCTGGGGCTGGTGTTTCAGGGTTTAGGGCAGTGCAGTGGTGTTCGGGCAGTGTAGGGGGTCTTGCTGGGGGTGGTGTTTCAGGGTTTAGGGCAGTGCAGTGGTGTTCGGGCAGTGTAGGGGGTCGTGCTGGGGGTGGTGTTTCAGGGTTTAGGGCAGTGCAGTGGTGTTCGGGCAGTGTAGGGGGTCTTGCTGGGGGTGGTATTTCAGGGTTTAGAGGCAGTGGTGTTCAGGCAGTGTAGGGGGTCTTGCTGGGGGTGATGTTTCAGGGTTTAGGGCAGTGCAGTGGTGTTCGGGCAGTGTAGGGGGTCGTGCTGGGGGTGGTGTTTCAGGGTTTAGGGCAGTGCAGTGGTGTTCGGGCAGTGTAGGGGGTCGTGCTGGGGCTGGTGTTTCAGGGTTTAGGGCAGTGCAGTGGTGTTCGGGCAGTGTAGGGGGTCGTGCTGGGGCTGGTGTTTCAGGGTTTAGGGCAGTGCAGTGGTGTTCGGGCAGTGTAGGGGGTCGTGCTGGGGCTGGTGTTTCAGGGTTTAGGGCAGTGCAGTGGTGTTCGGGCAGTGTAGGGGGTCTTGCTGGGGGTGGTGTTTCAGGGTTTAGGGCAGTGCAGTGGTGTTCAGGCAGTGTAGGGGGTCTTGCTGGGGGTGGTGTTTCAGGGTTTAGGGCAGTGCAGTGGTGTTCGGGCAGTGTAGGGGGTCTTGCTGGGGGTGGTGTTTCAGGGTTTAGGGCAGTGCAGTGGTGTTCGGGCAGTGTAGGGGGTCGTGCTGGGGGTGGTGTTTCAGGGTTTAGGGCAGTGCAGTGGTGTTCGGGCAGTGTAGGGGGTCGTGCTGGGGGTGGTGTTTCAGGGTTTAGGGCAGTGCAGTGGTGTTCGGGCAGTGTAGGGGGTCGTGCAGGGGGTGGTGTTTCAGGGTTTAGGGCAGTGCAGTGGTGTTCGGGCAGTGTAGGGGGTCATGCTGGGGTGGTGTTTCAGGGTTTAGGGCAGTGCAGTGGTGTTCGGGCAGTGTAGGGGGTCGTGCTGGGGGTGGTGTTTCAGGGTTTAGGGCAGTGCAGTGGTGTTCGGGCAGTGTAGGGGGTCGTGCTGGGGGTGGTGTTTCAGGGTTTAGGGCAGTGCAGTGGTGTTCGGGCAGTGTAGGGGTCGTGCTGGGGCTGGTGTTTCAGGGTTTAGGACAGTGCAGTGGTGTTCGGGCAGTGTAGGGGGTTGTGCTGGGGATGGTGTTTCAGGGTTTAGGGCAGTGCAGTGGTGTTCGGGCAGTGTAGGGGGTCGTGCTGGGGGTGGTGTTTCAGGGTTTAGGGCAGTGCAGTGGTGTTCGGGCAGTGTAGGGGGTCGTGCTGGGGCTGGTGTTTCAGGGTTTAGGGCAGTGCAGTGGTGTTCGGGCAGTGTAGGGGGTCGTGCTGGGGATGGTGTTTCAGGGTTTAGGGCAGTGCAGTGGTGTTCGGGCAGTGTAGGGGGTCGTGCTGGGGGTGGTGTTTCAGGGTTTAGGGCAGAGCAGTGGTGTTCGGGCAGTGTAGGGGGTCGTGCTGGGGGTGGTGTTTCAGGGTTTAGGGCAGTGCAGTGGTGTTCGGGCAGTGTAGGGAGTCGTGCTGGGGGTGGTGTTTCAGGGTTTAGGGCAGTGCAGTGGTGTTCAGGCAGTGTAGGGGGTCGTGCTGGGGGTGGTGTTTCAGGGTTTAGGGCAGTGCAGTGGTGTTCGGGCAGTGTAGGGGGTCGTGCAGGGGTGGTGTTTCAGGGTTTAGGGCAGTGCAGTGGTGTTCGGGCAGTGTAGGGGGTCGTGCTGGGGTTGGTGTTTCAGGGTTTAGGCCAGTGCAGTGGTGTTCGGGCAGTGTAGAGGGTCGTGCTGGGGGTGGTGTTTCAGGGTTTAGGGCAGTGCAGTGGTGTTCGGGCAGTGTAGGGGGTCGTGCTGGGGGTGGTGTTTCAGGGTTTAGGGCAGTGCAGTGGTGTTCGGGCAGTGTAGGGGGTCGTGCTGGGGGTGGTGTTTCAGGGTTTAGGGCAGTGCAGTGGTGTTCGGGCAGTGTAGGGGGTCGTGCTGGGGCTGGTGTTTCAGGGTTTAGGGCAGTGCAGCGGGTGTGTGAGAAGTTGGCCTGGCATATGCTGTCCACTAATTATAGTGGGCACCTTGCACCAGTCCAAATCGACTCTTATGGTAGGTAGGTTAAAGACAACCTTATTGAAAGCTATCCTAGTGGTAGCTGTGGAGAGCAGCCTTCAGGCTAAGTCTTGAAGGAATGTAAAGCAGCTTGTTTTACCAGTCTATAATCTCTTGAGTGACCAAATGAAAGAGCACCACACCAGGTATATATTCAAAATATATGTATTTATTACTAAACACACCCCTCTAGTCTCTTTATGAGGCTAGAGTTCGAAGTACATAGGTTATAAGATCTTAAATCACAGTAATAGCACAAATACACGTTTGGGCCCTAGGGGCGTACCAAACCATATACCAATAAAGTGGTATGCGAACCACGACTGAACTAGACACTAGGCCTAGAGCCTCTAGAAGTGCTTGGACCACAAGGAACCACCCAAGGTAGTGACACAGGGGACCCACGGGAGACGCGTGCAGTGTAAATACACAACCGCGATACGCCGTTAACTTCTATGGAGAAAGTCGGGATCGGGAAAATAGAGGAAAGGGACACTTAAAAGAGGACTAGGACAAAACCCTTTGAGATCTAGGACTTTGAAGAGTCTCTACCCACGGGAGCACCGGAGTACTCGTGTTACCTCACCCAGGGAAGCCGGGTGCATAGGTGCCTTTCGGGGTCGGGTTTCGTCGTCGTTTCTTATGGCGATCTGCTGCAAAGTGCTGCTGGCGACCAGGAGAAAAGTGTCCGGGTGGATCCAAGAGTGGATCGGAGTTCTGAAGAACCTGAAAGCAGAGGGGACAGAGTCTGGGTCACTAGCCAGTGACCAGGAGGGCGATGGACAGATGCCCACCGATGTCGAGTGCTTCAAGTTCGTTGACGGTCGTCTTGACTCTTCAGCCACGAGGTCCGGGAGGCGTTGTCGGCGACCAGGAGCAGGATTCGGGCTGTTGCTCGATGTCTGTCGAGTGCAGAGGTGTCGGCGACCAGATTGGACCCAACAGGCCTTGGCAACGGCAAGTCTCGAGTAAGATGTAGATCGTCGATGATGCAGACCAGCAAGGTCTGGGGAACTCACCCAGCGAGGGTAAGTGAGGGCAGGCCTGGAGCAACCAGACTGCCAAGTAAAGAAAAGATTGGCCTTCGGTAAGGGCTACTAGCCAACGGGCTAGCGACCGCGAAGGAGCCTCGTGACGCCGCACGTGGAGCTGGCTTACAGGACACTCGTGGAGTGGGGGCCAGTGATCTTCGGTGCAGGTGGTGCTGGAGGCTAGGGCTACTCGGAGCCCAAAGCACGACTTCTTGGGAGACCCAGAAGATGGTGCACTTGCAAGTGTGCTCGGTGTCCAGGGGTCACGGTCTCACGTTACCCACGATAGCCACGGGCCTCAGCTTTGCTGGGGACTCAGGGTAGCCTCGGGAAGTCTGAGAATCCACCTCTGGTGATGCGATGACTTCGGCGTCCGACGGGAGCTTCAGTGATGCGAACCGGACAGATGCTTCTTTGGTGCCTGCCAAGCAGGGGAGTCACTCCTTGACCCCAAGGGAGATTCTTCAGTCCTCTAATCGTGAGTAGAGCGTCGAAGGTCCAGGATTCTGTTTCAGAGTTTCGTCCAGGTATAATCTAAAGTCCTAAGGACTGGGTTCCTACCTTTATTCCAAAAATAGGGGATGGACTACTCTGTGGCCCCACCTATGGGTGGGTCAGGGCAGAGGGGTGGCTACACCCCTTTCCCTTTGTCCAGTTCGCGCCAAAGCAGGGGCTGCAAGCCCCTGATCCGGTTTGAACTGGGGTATGCACAGGGACACCAAATGTGCCCCCAGTGCAGGACTTCAAAGCACCCGAAAGTGCTCCCGCCCAGCCCCAATACACATTGTCCTGTCTGGGGAGGTGGTCACACCTCCCTGGGACAGGAAACCTATTGTCCAGGCCTCCCCTGCCGGAGTTTCGTCCAGCAGCAGGAGGCCAGACTCGTGTCTGTGGCAGCAGCATCCATTTTGTGATGCCAGGGCTCTGGAAAGAAGTTACCGGACTCGTCAGAGTTAACATGCCTTTCCCTCTAGAAGGGTGGAATGCTACCCCCGCCGCCAGGATTGGCGGGGGGTAGTATTCCAAGATGTTTGACACCAAACACGACATGTTTTGGTGCAGCCATTCCATAGTTAGCATTTTACCGCGAGGATATAATGCGTTTAAGAGTATATGGTCAGGCTGCACTACAAACAGCATCAGAGATGGTCTCCGAACGCTGCAGAGGGGCCCTGCTCATGCAGGGGCACCCTCTCACATAAGAACCATGCACTCTGCCTTTAGGATTGATAAGGCCTGCCTTAGGAGTGACTTATAGGTTTATATGTGTGTATGCTTTTAGTGATATAGGTAACCTATACCACAGCAAGGGGTGCATGCACCACCTTACCCAGGCTGCAGTAGCAGACCTGTGGTGTCAGTTTGGATGGCCTACCAGGGGTGGCATAATACATGCTGCAGCCCCTGGCAGGCCTCTGAGGTACCTATGCCCTTGGTACATAGTATACCATATACTAGGGACTTACAAGGGCACTCCAGATCCCAATCAGTGATGTGCCTAAGGCACATGGAGACCCTTTTAAAGAGGAAACAGCTAGGCTGGGGTTCTGAATAGCAGGGCCCCAGCCAGACTAATGTCGAAAACCAGTGAAGTATCAGCAAAAAGTGGGGGTACCCCTGTGAAGCAGATCCTACTCTCCTACACAGCGGTGTTCGGGCAGTGTAGGGGGTCGTGCTGGGGCTGGTGTTTCAGGGTTTAGGGCAGTGCAGTGGTGTTCGGGCAGTGTAGGGGGTCGTGCTGGGGCTGGTGTTTCAGGGTTTAGGGCAGTGCAGTGGTGTTCGGGCAGTGTAGGGGGTCGTGCTGGGGCTGGTGTTTCAGGGTTTAGGGCAGTGCAGTGGTGTTCGGGCAGTGTAGGGGATCGTGCTGGGGGTGGTGTTTCAGGGTTTAGGGCAGTGCAGTGGTGTTCGGGCAGTGTAGGGGGTCATGCTGGGGGTGGTGTTTCAGGGTTTAGGGCAGTGCAGTGGTGTTCGGGCAGTGTAGGGGGTCGTGCTGGGGGTGGTGTTTCAGGGTTTAGGGCAGTGCAGTGGTGTTCGGGCAGTGTAGGGGGTCATGCTGGGGGTGGTGTTTCAGGGTTTAGGGCAGTGCAGTGGTGTTCGGGCAGTGTAGGGGGTCGTGCTGGGGGTGGTGTTTCAGGGTTTAGGGCAGTGCAGTGGTGTTCGGGCAGTGTAGGGGGTCATGCTGGGGGTGGTGTTTCAGGGTTTAGGGCAGTGCAGTGGTGTTCGGGCAGTGTAGGGGGTCATGCTGGGGGTGGTGTTTCAGGGTTTAGGGCAGTGCAGTGGTGTTCGGGCAGTGTAGGGGGTCGTGCTGGGGGTGGTGTTTCAGGGTTTAGGGCAGTGCAGTGGTGTTCGGGCAGTGTAGGGGGTCTTGCTGGGGCTGGTGTTTCAGGGTTTAGGGCAGTGCAGTGGTGTTCGGGCAGTGTAGGGGGTCGTGCTGGGGGTGGTGTTTCAGGGTTTAGGGCAGTGCAGTGGTGTTCGGGCAGTGTAGGGGGTCGTGCTGGGGGTGGTGTTTCAGGGTTTAGGGCAGTGCAGTGGTGTTCGGGCAGTGTAGGGGGTCGTGCTGGGGTGGTGTTTCAGGGTTTAGGGCAGTGCAGTGGTGTTCGGGCAGTGTAGGGGGTCGTGCTGGGGGTGGTGTTTCAGGGTTTAGGGCAGTGCAGTGGTGTTCGGGCAGTGTAGGGGGTCGTGCTGGGGGTGGTGTTTCAGGGTTTAGGGCAGTGCAGTGGTGTTCGGGCAGTGTAGGGGGTCTTGCTGGGGGTGGTGTTTCAGGGTTTAGGGCAGTGCAGTGGTGTTCGGGCAGTGTAGGGGGTCTTGCTGGGGGTGGTGTTTCAGGGTTTAGGGCAGTGCAGTGGTGTTCGGGCAGTGTAGGGGGTCTTGCTGGGGCTGGTGTTTCAGGGTTTAGGGCAGTGCAGTGGTGTTCGGGCAGTGTAGGGGGTCGTGCTGGGGCTGGTGTTTCAGGGTTTAGGGCAGTGCAGTGGTGTTCGGGCAGTGTAGGGGGTCGTGCTGGGGCTGGTGTTTCAGGGTTTAGGGCAGTGCAGTGGTGTTCGGGCAGTGTAGGGGGTCGTGCTGGGGCTGGTGTTTCAGGGTTTAGGGCAGTGCAGTGGTGTTCGGGCAGTGTAGGGGGTCTTGCTGGGGGTGGTGTTTCAGGGTTTAGGGCAGTGCAGTGGTGTTCGGGCAGTGTAGGGGGTCGTGCTGGGGGTGGTGTTTCAGGGTTTAGGGCAGTGCAGTGGTGTTCGGGCAGTGTAGGGGGTCGTGCTGGGGGTGGTGTTTCAGGGTTTAGGGCAGTGCAGTGGTGTTCGGGCAGTGTAGGGGGTCTTGCTGGGGGTGGTGTTTCAGGGTTTAGGGCAGTGCAGTGGTGTTCGGGCAGTGTAGGGGGTCGTGCTGGGGGTGGTGTTTCAGGGTTTAGGGCAGTGCAGTGGTGTTCGGGCAGTGTAGGGGGTCTTGCTGGGGGTGGTGTTTCAGGGTTTAGGGCAGTGCAGTGGTGTTCGGGCAGTGTAGGGGGTCGTGCTGGGGCTGGTGTTTCAGGGTTTAGGGCAGTGCAGTGGTGTTCGGGCAGTGTAGGGGGTCGTGCTGGGGCTGGTGTTTCAGGGTTTAGGGCAGTGCAGTGGTGTTCGGGCAGTGTAGGGGGTCGTGCTGGGGCTGGTGTTTCAGGGTTTAGGGCAGTGCAGTGGTGTTCGGGCAGTGTAGGGGGTCGTGCTGGGGGTGGTGTTTCAGGGTTTAGGGCAGTGCAGTGGTGTTCGGGCAGTGTAGGGGGTCTTGCTGGGGGTGGTGTTTCAGGGTTTAGGGCAGTGCAGTGGTGTTCGGGCAGTGTAGGGGGTCTTGCTGGGGGTGGTGTTTCAGGGTTTAGGGCAGTGCAGTGGTGTTCGGGCAGTGTAGGGGGTCGTGCTGGGGGTGGTGTTTCAGGGTTTAGGGCAGTGCAGTGGTGTTCGGGCAGTGTAGGGGGTCGTGCTGGGGGTGGTGTTTCAGGGTTTAGGGCAGTGCAGTGGTGTTCGGGCAGTGTAGGGGGTCGTGCTGGGGGTGGTGTTTCAGGGTTTAGGGCAGTGCAGTGGTGTTCGGGCAGTGTAGGGGGTCGTGCTGGGGGTGGTGTTTCAGGGTTTAGGGCAGTGCAGTGGTGTTCGGGCAGTGTAGGGGGTCGTGCTGGGGGTGGTGTTTCAGGGTTTAGGGCAGTGCAGTGGTGTTCGGGCAGTGTAGGGGGTCGTGCTGGGGGTGGTGTTTCAGGGTTTAGGGCAGTGCAGTGGTGTTCGGGCAGTGTAGGGGGTCGTGCTGGGGCTGGTGTTTCAGGGTTTAGGGCAGTGCAGTGGTGTTCGGGCAGTGTAGGGGGTCGTGCTGGGGATGGTGTTTCAGGGTTTAGGGCAGTGCAGTGGTGTTCGGGCAGTGTAGGGGGTCGTGCTGGGGGTGGTGTTTCAGGGTTTAGGGCAGTGCAGTGGTGTTCGGGCAGTGTAGGGGGTCGTGCTGGGGCTGGTGTTTCAGGGTTTAGGGCAGTGCAGTGGTGTTCGGGCAGTGTAGGGGGTCATGCTGGGGCTGGTGTTTCAGGGTTTAGGGCAGTGCAGTGGTGTTCGGGCAGTGTAGGGGGTCGTGCTGGGGGTGGTGTTTCAGGGTTTAGGGCAGAGCAGTGGTGTTCGGGCAGTGTAGGGGGTCGTGCTGGGGGTGGTGTTTCAGGGTTTAGGGCAGAGCAGTGGTGTTCGGGCAGTGTAGGGGGTCGTGCTGGGGGTGGTGTTTCAGGGTTTAGGGCAGTGCAGTGGTGTTCGGGCAGTGTAGGGGGTCGTGCTGGGGGTGGTGTTTCAGGGTTTAGGGCAGTGCAGTGGTGTTCGGGCAGTGTAGGGGGTCGTGCTGGGGCTGGTGTTTCAGGGTTTAGGGCAGTGCAGTGGTGTTCGGGCAGTGTAGGGGGTCGTGCTGGGGCTGGTGTTTCAGGGTTTAGGGCAGTGCAGTGGTGTTCGGGCAGTGTAGGGGGTCGTGCTGGGGGTGGTGTTTCAGGGTTTAGGGCAGTGCAGTGGTGTTCGGGCAGTGTAGGGGGTCTTGCTGGGGGTGGTGTTTCAGGGTTTAGGGCAGTGCAGTGGTGTTCGGGCAGTGTAGGGGGTCGTGCTGGGGCTGGTGTTTCAGGGTTTAGGGCAGTGCAGTGGTGTTCGGGCAGTGTAGGGGGTCGTGCTGGGGGTGGTGTTTCAGGGTTTAGGGCAGTGCAGTGGTGTTCGGGCAGTGTAGGGGGTCGTGCTGGGGTTGGTGTTTCAGGGTTTAGGGCAGTGCAGTGGTGTTCGGGCAGTGTAGGGGTCTGTGCTGGGGGTGGTGTTTCAGGGTTTAGGGCAGAGCAGTGGTGTTCGGGCAGTGTAGGGGGTCGTGCTGGGGGTGGTGTTTCAGGGTTTAGGGCAGTGCAGTGGTGTTCGGGCAGTGTAGGGGGTCGTGCTGGGGGTGGTGTTTCAGGGTTTAGGGCAGTGCAGTGGTGTTCGGGCAGTGTAGGGGGTCTTGCTGGGGGTGGTGTTTCAGGGTTTAGGGCAGTGCAGTGGTGTTCGGGCAGTGTAGGGGGTCGTGCTGGGGGTGGTGTTTCAGGGTTTAGGGCAGTGCAGTGGTGTTCGGGCAGTGTAGGGGGTCGTGCTGGGGCTGGTGTTTCAGGGTTTAGGGCAGTGCAGTGGTGTTCGGGCAGTGTAGGGGGTCGTGCTGGGGCTGGTGTTTCAGGGTTTAGGGCAGTGCAGTGGTGTTCGGGCAGTGTAGGGGGTCGTGCTGGGGCTGGTGTTTCAGGGTTTAGGGCAGTGCAGTGGTGTTCGGGCAGTGTAGGGGGTCATGCTGGGGCTGGTGTTTCAGGGTTTAGGGCAGTGCAGTGGTGTTCGGGCAGTGTAGGGGGTCTTGCTGGGGCTGGTGTTTCAGGGTTTAGGGCAGTGCAGTGGTGTTCGGGCAGTGTAGGGGGTCGTGCTGGGGCTGGTGTTTCAGGGTTTAGGGCAGTGCAGTGGTGTTCGGGCAGTGTGGGGGTCGTGCTGGGGGTGGTGTTTCAGGGTTTAGGGCAGTGCAGTGGTGTTCGGGCAGTGTAGGGGGTCGTGCTGGGGGTGGTGTTTCAGGGTTTAGGGCAGTGCAGTGGTGTTCGGGCAGTGTAGGGGGTCTTGCTGGGGGTGGTATTTCAGGGTTTAGGGGGCAGTGGTGTTCGGGCAGTGTAGGGGGTCTTGCTGGGGGTGATGTTTCAGGGTTTAGGGCAGTGCAGTGGTGTTCGGGCAGTGTAGGGGGTCGTGCTGGGGGTGGTGTTTCAGGGTTTAGGGCAGTGCAGTGGTGTTCGGGCAGTGTAGGGGGTCTTGCTGGGGGTGGTGTTTCAGGGTTTAGGGCAATGCAGTGGTGTTCAGGCAGTGTAGAGCGGTCGTGCTGGGGCTGGTGTTTCAGGGTTTAGGGCAGTGCAGTGGTGTTCGGGCAGTGTAGGGGGTCGTGCTGGGGCTGGTGTTTCAGGGTTTAGGGCAGTGCAGTGGTGTTCGGGCAGTGTAGGGGGTCATGCTGGGGCTGGTGTTTCAGGGTTTAGGGCAGTGCAGTGGTGTTCGGGCAGTGTAGGGGGTCTTGCTGGGGGTGGTGTTTCAGGGTTTAGGGCAGTGCAGTGGTGTTCGGGCAGTGTAGGGGGTCGTGCTGGGGGTGGTGTTTCAGGGTTTAGGGCAGTGCAGTGGTGTTCGGGCAGTGTAGGGGGTCGTGCTGGGGGTGGTGTTTCAGGGTTTAGGGCAGTGCAGTGGTGTTCGGGCAGTGTAGGGGGTCCTGCTGGGGGTGGTGTTTCAGGGTTTAGGGCAGTGCAGTGGTGTTCGGGCAGTGTAGGGGGTCGTGCTGGGGGTGGTGTTTCAGGGTTTAGGGCAGTGCAGTGGTGTTCGGGCAGTGTAGGGGGTCGTGCTGGGGTGGTGTTTCAGGGTTTAGGGCAGTGCAGTGGTGTTCGGGCAGTGTAGGGGGTCGTGCTGGGGGTGGTGTTTCAGGGTTTAGGGCAGTGCAGTGGTGTTCGGGCAGTGTAGGGGGTCGTGCTGGGGGTGGTGTTTCAGGGTTTAGGGCAGTGCAGTGGTGTTCGGGCAGTGTAGGGGGTCGTGCTGGGGCTAGTGTTTCAGGGTTTAGGACAGTGCAGTGGTGTTCGGGCAGTGTAGGGGGTCGTGCTGGGGATGGTGTTTCAGGGTTTAGGGCAGTGCAGTGGTGTTCGGGCAGTGTAGGGGGTCATGCTGGGGGTGGTGTTTCAGGGTTCTAGGGCAGTGCAGTGGTGTTCGGGCAGTGTAGGGGGTCGTGCTGGGGCTGGTGTTTCAGGGTTTAGGGCAGTGCAGTGGTGTTCGGGCAGTGTAGGGGGTCGTGCTGGGGATGGTGTTTCAGGGTTTAGGGCAGTGCAGTGGTGTTCGGGCAGTGTAGGGGGTCGTGCTGGGGGTGGTGTTTCAGGGTTTAGGGCAGAGCAGTGGTGTTCGGGCAGTGTAGGGGGTCCTGCTGGGGGTGGTGTTTCAGGGTTTAGGGCAGTGCAGTGGTGTTCGGGCAGTGTAGGGGGTCGTGCTGGGGGTGGTGTTTCAGGGTTTAGGGCAGTGCAGTGGTGTTCGGGCAGTGTAGGGGGTCATGCTGGGGGTGGTGTTTCAGGGTTTAGGGCAGTGCAGTGGTGTTCGGGCAGTGTAGGGGGTCGTGCTGGGGGTGGTGTTTCAGGGTTTAGGGCAGTGCAGTGGTGTTCGGGCAGTGTAGGGGGTCATGCAGGGGTTGGTGTTTCAGGGTTTAGGGCAGTGCAGTGGTGTTCGGGCAGTGTAGGGGGTCTTGCTGGGGGTGGTGTTTCAGGGTTTAGGGCAGTGCAGTGGTGTTCGGGCAGTGTAGGGGGTCGTGCTGGGGGTGGTGTTTCAGGGTTTAGGGCAGTGCAGTGGTGTTCGGGCAGTGTAGGGGGTCGTGCTGGGGTTGGTGTTTCAGGGTTTAGGGCAGTGCAGTGGTGTTCGGGCAGTGTAGGGGGTCTTGCTGGGGCTGGTGTTTCAGGGTTTAGGGCAGTGCAGTGGTGTTCGGGCAGTGTAGGGGGTCGTGCTGGGGCTGGTGTTTCAGGGTTTAGGGCAGTGCAGTGGTGTTCGGGCAGTGTAGGGGGTCGTGCTGGGGCTGGTGTTTCAGGGTTTAGGGCAGTGCAGTGGTGTTCGGGCAGTGTAGGGGGTCTTGCTGGGGCTGGTGTTTCAGGGTTTAGGGCAGTGCAGTGGTGTTCGGGCAGTGTAGGGGATCTTGCTGGGGATGGTGTTTCAGGGTTTAGGGCAGTGCAGTGGTGTTCGGGCAGTGTAGGGGGTCATGCTGGGGGTGGTGTTTCAGGGTTTAGGGCAGAGCAGTGGTGTTCGGGCAGTGTAGGGGGTCATGCTGGGGGTGGTGTTTCAGGGTTTAGGGCAGTGCAGTGGTGTTCGGGCAGTGTAGGGGGTCATGCTGGGGGTGGTGTTTCAGGGTTTAGGGCAGTGCAGTGGTGTTCGGGCAGTGTAGGGGGTCATGCTGGGGGTGGTGTTTCAGGGTTTAGGGCAGTGCAGTGGTGTTCGGGCAGTGTAGGGGGTCGTGCAGGGGTGGTGTTTCAGGGTTTAGGGCAGTGCAGTGGTGTTCGGGCAGTGTAGGGGGTCGTGCTGGGGGTGGTGTTTCAGGGTTTAGGGCAGTGCAGTGGTGTTCGGGCAGTGTAGGGGGTCTTGCTGGGGGTGGTGTTTCAGGGTTTAGGGCAGTGCAGTGGTGTTCGGGCAGTGTAGGGGGTCTTGCTGGGGCTGGTGTTTCAGGGTTTAGGGCAGTGCAGTGGTGTTCGGGCAGTGTAGGGGGTCGTGCTGGGGGTAGTGTTTCAGGGTGTAGGGCAGTGCAGTGGTGTTCGGGCAGTGTAGGGGGTCGTGCTGGGGGTGGTGTTTCAGGGTTTAGGGCAGTGCAGTGGTGTTCGGGCAGTGTAGGGGGTCTGTGCTGGGGGTAGTGTTTCAGGGTTTAGGGCAGAGCAGTGGTGTTCGGGCAGTGTAGGGGGTCGTGCTGGGGGTGGTGTTTCAGGGTTTAGGGCAGTGCAGTGGTGTTCGGGCAGTGTAGGGGGTCATGCTGGGGGTGGTGTTTCAGGGTTTAGGGCAGTGCAGTGGTGTTCAGGCAGTGTAGGGGGTCTTGCTGGGGGTGGTGTTTCAGGGTTTAGGGCAGTGCAGTGGTGTTCGGGCAGTGTAGGGGGTCGTGCTGGGGGTGGTGTTTCAGGGTTTAGGGCAGTGCAGTGGTGTTCGGGCAGTGTAGGGGTCTTGCTGGGGCTGGTGTTTCAGGGTTTAGGGCAGTGCAGTGGTGTTCGGGCAGTGTAGGGGGTCATGCTGGGGCTGGTGTTTCAGGGTTTAGGGCAGTGCAGTGGTGTTCGGGCAGTGTAGGGGGTCATGCTGGGGCTGGTGTTTCAGGGTTTAGGGCAGTGCAGTGATGTTCGGGCAGTGTAGGGGGTCGTGCTGGGGCTGGTGTTTCAGGGTTTAGGGCAGTGCAGTGGTGTTCGGGCAGTGTAGGGGGTCTTGCTGGGGCTGGTGTTTCAGGGTTTAGGGCAGTGCAGTGGTGTTCGGGCAGTGTAGGGGGTCTTGCTGGGGCTGGTGTTTCAGGGTTTAGGGCAGTGCAGTGGTGTTCGGGCAGTGTAGGAGGTCTTGCTGGGGGTGGTGTTTCAGGGTTTAGGGCAGGCAGTGGTGTTCGGGCAGTGTAGGGGGTCGTGCTGGGGGTGGTGTTTCAGGGTTTAGGGCAGTGCAGTGGTGTTCGGGCAGTGTAGGGGGTCTTGCTGGGGGTGGTGTTTCAGGGTTTAGGGCAGTGCAGTGGTGTTCGGGCAGTGTAGGGGGTCTTGCTGGGGGTGGTGTTTCAGGGTTTAGGGCAGTGCAGTGGTGTTCGGGCAGTGTAGGGGGTCGTGCTGGGGGTGGTGTTTCAGGGTTTAGGGCAGTGCAGTGGTGTTCGGGCAGTGTAGGGGGTCTTGCTGGGGGTGGTGTTTCAGGGTTTAGGGCAGTGCAGTGGTGTTCGGGCAGTGTAGGGGGTCGTGCTGGGGCTGGTGTTTCAGGGTTTAGGGCAGTGCAGTGGTGTTCGGGCAGTGTAGGGGGTCGTGCTGGGGCTGGTGTTTCAGGGTTTAGGGCAGTGCAGTGGTGTTCGGGCAGTGTAGGGGGTCGTGCTGGGGCTGGTGTTTCAGGGTTTAGGGCAGTGCAGTGGTGTTCGGGCAGTGTAGTGGGTCGTGCTGGGGGTGGTGTTTCAGGGTTTAGGGCAGTGCAGTGGTGTTCGGGCAGTGTAGGGGGTCTTGCTGGGGGTGGTGTTTCAGGGTTTAGGGCAGTGCAGTGGTGTTCGGGCAGTGTAGGGGGTCGTGCTGGGGGTGGTGTTTCAGGGTTTAGGGCAGTGCAGTGGTGTTTGGGCAGTGTAGGGGGTCCTGCGGGGGTGGTGTTTCAGGGTTTAGGGCAGTGCAGTGGTGTTCGGGCAGTGTAGGGGGTGGTGCTGTGGGTGGTGTTTCAGGGTTTAGGGCAGTGCAGTGGTGTTCGGGCAGTGTAGGGGGTCGTGCTGGGGGTGGTGTTTCAGGGTTTAGGGCAGTGCAGTGGTGTTCGGGCAGTGTAGGGGGTCGTGCTGGGGGTGGTGTTTCAGGGTTTAGGGCAGTGCAGTGGTGTTCGGGCAGTGTAGGGGGTCGTGCCTGGGGGTGGTGTTTCAGGGTTTAGGGCAGTGCAGTGGTGTTCGGGCAGTGTAGGGGGTCCTGCTGGGGGTGGTGTTTCAGGGTTTAGGCAGTGCAGTGGTGTTCGGGCAGTGTAGGGGGTCTTGCTGGGGGTGATGTTTCAGGGTTTAGGGCAGTGCAGTGGTGTTCGGGCAGTGTAGGGGGTCTTGCTGGGGGTGGTGTTTCAGGGTTTAGGGCAGTGCAGTGGTGTTTGGGCAGTGTAGGGGGTCCTGCTGGGGGTGGTGTTTCAGGGTTTAGGGCAGTGCAGTGGTGTTCGGGCAGTGTAGGGGGTGGTGCTGGGGGTGGTGTTTCAGGGTTTAGGGCAGTGCAGTGGTGTTTGGGCAGTGTAGGGGGTCGTGCTGGGGGTGGTGTTTCAGGGTTTAGGGCAGTGCAGTGGTGTTCGGGCAGTGTAGGGGGTCATGCTGGGGGTGGTGTTTCAGGGTTTAGGGCAGTGCAGTGGGGTTCGGGCAGTGTAGGGGGTCGTGCTGGGGGTGGTGTTTCAGGGTTTAGGGCAGTACAGTGGTGTTCGGGCAGTGTAGGGGGTCGTGCTGGGGGTGGTGTTTCAGGGTTTAGGGCAGTGCAGTGGTGTTCGGGCAGTGTAGGGGGTCGTGCTGGGGCTAGTGTTTCAGGGTTTAGGGCAGTGCAGTGGTGTTCGGTCAGTGTAGGGGGTCGTGCTGGGGATGGTGTTTCAGGGTTTAGGGCAGTGCAGTGGTGTTTGGGCAGTGTAGGGGGTCGTGCTTGGGGTGGTGTTTCAGGGTTCAGGGCAGTGCAGTGGTGTTTGGGCAGTGTAGGGGGTCGTGCTGGGGCTGGTGTTTCAGGGTTTAGGGCAGTGCAGTGGTGTTCGGGCAGTGTAGGGGGTCATGCTGGGGATAGTGTTTCAGGGTTTTGGGCAGTGCAGTGGTGTTCGGGCAGTGTAGGGGGACGTGCTGGGGGTGGTGTTTCAGGGTTTAGGGCAGAGCAGTGGTGTTCGGGCAGTGTAGGGGGTCATGCTGGGGGTAGTGTTTTAGGGTTTAGGGCAGAGCAGTGGTGTTCGGGCAGAGTAGGGAGTCGTGCTGGGGGTGGTGTTTAGGGTTTAGGGCAGTGCAGTGGTGTTCAGGCAGTGTAGGGGGTCATGCTGGGGGTGGTGTTTCAGGGTTTAGGGCAGTGCAGTGGTGTTCGGGCAGTGTAGGGGGTCGTGCAGGGGTGGTGTTTCAGGGTTTAGGGCAGTGCAGTGGTGTTCGGGCAGTGTAGGGGGTCGTGCTGGGGTTGGTGTTTCAGGGTTTAGGGCAGTGCAGTGGTGTTCGGGCAGTGTAGAGGGTCTTGCTGGGGGTGGTGTTTCAGGGTTTAGGGCAGTGCAGTGGTGTTCGGGCAGTGTAGGGGGTCGTGCTGGGGGTGGTGTTTCAGGGTTTAGGGCAGTGCAGTGGTGTTCGGGCAGTGTAGGGGGTCGTGCTGGGGGTGGTGTTTCAGGGTTTAGGGCAGTGCAGTGGTGTTCGGGCAGTGTAGGGGGTCTTGCTGGGGCTGGTGTTTCAGGGTTTAGGGCAGTGCAGCGGTGTTCGGGCAGTGTAGGGGGTCGTGCTGGGGCTGGTGTTTCAGGGTTTAGGGCAGTGCAGTGGTGTTCGGGCAGTGTAGGGGGTCGTGCTGGGGCTGGTGTTTCAGGGTTTAGGGCAGTGCAGTGGTGTTTGGGCAGTGTAGGGGGTCTTGCTGGGGCTGGTGTTTCAGGGTTTAGGGCAGTGCAGTGGTGTTCGGGCAGTGTAGGGGATCTTGCTGGGGATGGTGTTTCAGGGTTTAGGGCAGTGCAGTGGTGTTCGGGCAGTGTAGGGGGTCATGCTGGGGGTGGTGTTTCAGGGTTTAGGGCAGTGCAGTGGTGTTCGGGCAGTGTAGGGGGTCGTGCTGGGGGTAGTGTTTTAGGGTTTGGGGCAGAGCAGTGGTGTTCGGGCAGAGTATGGGGTCATGCTGGGGGTGGTGGTGTTTCAGGGTTTAGGGCAGTGCAGTGGTGTTCGGGCAGTGTAGGGGGTCATGCTGGGGGTGGTGTTTCAGGGTTTAGGGCAGTGCAGTGGTGTTCGGGCAGTGTAGGGGGTCATGCAGGGGGTGGTGTTTCAGGGTTTAGGGCAGTGCAGTGGTGTTCGGGCAGTGTAGGGGGTCATGCAGGGGGTGGTGTTTCAGGGTTTAGGGCAGTGCAGTGGTGTTCGGGCAGTGTAGAGGGTCTTGCTGGGGGTGGTGTTTCAGGGTTTGCAGTGCAGTGGTGTTCGGGCAGTGTAGGGGGTCTTGCTGGGGCTGGTGTTTCAGGGTTTAGTGCAGTGCAGTGGTGTTTGGGCAGTGTAGTGGGTTGTGCTGGGGGTAGTGTTTCAGGGTTTTGGGCAGTGCAGTGGTGTTCGGGCAGTGTAGGGGGTACGTGCTGGGGGTGGTGTTTCAGGGTTTAGGGCAGAGCAGTGGTGTTCGGGCAGTGTAGGGGTTTGTGCTGGGGGTAGTGTTTCAGGGTTTAGGGCAGAGCAGTGGTGTTCGGGCAGTGTAGGGGTCGTGCTGGGGGTGGTGTTTCAGGGTTTAGGGCAGTGCAGTGGTGTTCGGGCAGTGTAGGGGGTCGTGCTGGGGGTGGTGTTTCAGGGTTTAGGGCAGTGCAGTGGTGTTCAGGCAGTGTAGGGGGTCTTGCTGGGGGTGGTGTTTCAGGGTTTTGGGCAGTGCAGTGGTGTTCGGGCAGTGTAGGGGGTCTTGCTGGGGGTGGTGTTTCAGGGTTTAGGGCAGTGCAGTGGTGTTCGGGCAGTGTAGGGGTCTTGCTGGGGCTGGTGTTTCAGGGTTTAGGGCAGTACAGTGGTGTTCGGGCAGTGTAGGGGGTCATGCTGGGGCTGGTGTTTCAGGGTTTAGGGCAGTGCAGTGGTGTTCGGGCAGTGTAGGGGGTCATGCTGGGGCTGGTGTTTCAGGGTTTAGGGCAGTGCAGTGGTGTTCGGGCAGTGTAGGGGGTCGTGCTGGGGGTGGTGTTTTAGGGTTTGGGGCAGAGCAGTGGTGTTCGGGCAGAGTAGGGGGTCGTGCTGGGGGTGGTGTTTCAGGGTTTAGGGCAGTGCAGTGGTGTTCGGGCAGTGTAGGGGTTCGTGCTGGGGGTGGTGTTTTAGGGTTTAGGGCAGAGCAGTGGTGTTCGGGCAGTGTAGGGGTCGTGCTGGGGGTGGTGTTTCAGGGTTTAGGGCAGTGCAGTGGTGTTCGGGCAGTGTAGGGGGTCGTGCTGGGGGTGGTGTTTCAGGGTTTAGGGCAGTGCAGTGGTGTTCAGGCAGTGTAGGGGGTCTTGCTGGGGGTGGTGTTTCAGGGTTTAGGGCAGTGCAGTGGTGTTCGGGCAGTGTAGGGGGTCTTGCTGGGGGTGGTGTTTCAGGGTTTAGGGCAGTGCAGTGGTGTTCGGGCAGTGTAGGGGGTCATGCTGGGGCTGGTGTTTCAGAGTTTAGAGCAGTGCAGTGGTGTTCGGGCAGTGTAGGGAGTCATGCTGGGGGTGGTGTTTCAGGGTTTAGGGCAGTGCAGTGGTGTTCGGGCAGTGTAGGGGGTCGTGCTGGGGGTAGTGTTTCAGGGTTTAGGGCAGAGCAGTGGTGTTCGGGCAGAGTATGGGGTCGTGCTGGGGTTGGTGTTTCAGGGTTTAGGGCAGTGCAGTGGTGTTCGGGCAGTGTAGGGGTCATGCTGGGGGTGGTGTTTCAGGGTTTAGGGCAGTGCAGTGGTGTTCGGGCAGTGTAGGGGGTCATGCAGGGGTGGTGTTTCAGGGTTTAGGGCAGTGCAGTGGTGTTCGGGCAGTGTAGGGGGTCATGCAGGGGGTGGTGTCTCAGGGTTTAGGGCAGTGCAGTGGTGTTCGGCCAGTGTAGGGGGTCTTGCTGGGGGTGGTGTTTCAGGGTTTAGGGCAGTGCAGTGGTGTTCGGGCAGTGTAGGGGGTCTTGCTGGGGCTGGTGTTTCAGGGTTTAGGGCAGTGCAGTGGTGTTTGGGCAGTGTAGTGGGTCGTGCTGGGGGTAGTGTTTCAGGGTTTTGGGCAGTGCAGTGGTGTTCGGGCAGTGTAGGGGGACGTGCTGGGGGTGGTGTTTTAGGGTTTAGGGCAGAGCAGTGGTGTTCGGGCAATGTAGGGGTTTGTGCTGGGGGTAGTGTTTTAGGGTTTAGTGCAGAGCAGTGGTGTTCGGGCAGTGTAGGGGTCGTGCTGGGGGTGGTGTTTAGGGTTTAGGGCAGTGCAGTGGTGTTCGGGCAGTGTAGGGGGTCGTGCTGGGGGTGGTGTTTCAGGGTTTAGGGCAGTGCAGTGGTGTTCAGGCAGTGTAGGGGTCTTGCTGGGGGTGGTGTTTCAGGGTTTAGGGCAGTGCAGTGGTGTTCGGGCAGTGTAGGGGGTCTTGCTGGGGGTGGTGTTTCAGGGTTTAGGGCAGTGCAGTGGTGTTCGGGCAGTGTAGGGGGTCTTGCTGGGGCTGGTGTTTCAGGGTTTAGGGCAGTGCAGTGGTGTTCGGGCAGTGTAGGGGGTCATGCTGGGGCTGGTGTTTCAGGGTTTAGGGTAGTGCAGTGGTGTTCGGGCAGTGTAGGGAGTCATGCTGGGGCTGGTGTTTCAGGGTTTAGGGTAGTACAGTGGTGTTCGGGCAGTGTAGGGGGTCATGCTGGGGCTGGTGTTTCAGGGTTTAGGGCAGTGCAGTGGTGTTCGGGCAGTGTAGGGGGTCTTGCTGGGGCTAGTGATTCAGGGTTTAGGGCAGTGCAGTGGTGTTCGGGCAGTGTAGGGGGTCTTGCTGGGGCTGGTGTTTCAGGGTTTAGGGCAGTGCAGTGGTGTTCGGGCAGTGTAGGGGGTCTTGCTGGGGGTGGTGTTTCAGCGTTTTAGGGGCAGTGGTGTTCAGGCAGTGTAGGGGGTCGTGCTGGGGGTGGTGTTTCAGGGTTTAGGGCAGTGCAGTGGTGTTCGGGCAGTGTAGGGGGTCTTGCTGGGGGTGGTATTTCAGGGTTTAGAGGCAGTGGTGTTCAGGCAGTGTAGGGGGTCTTGCTGGGGGTGATGTTTCAGGGTTTAGTGCAGAGCAGTGGTATTCGGGCAGTGTAGGGGGTTGTCCTGGGGGTGGTGTTTCAGGGTTTAGGGCAGTGCAGTGGTGTTCGGGCAGTGTAGGGGGTCTTGCTGGGGGTGGTGTTTCAGGGTTTAGGGCAGAGCAGTGGTGTTCGGGCAGTGTAGGGGGTCGTGCTGGGGGTAGTGTTTCAGGGTTTAGGGCAGAGCAGTGGTGTTCGGGCAGAGTAGGGGGTCGTGCTGGGGGTGGTGTTTCAGGGTTTAGGGCATTGCAGTGGTGTTCGGGCAGTGTAGGGGGTCATGCTGGGGGTGGTGTTTCAGGGTTTAGGGCAGTGCAGTGGAGTTCGGGCAGTGTAGGGGGTCATGCAGGGGTGGTGTTTCAGGGTTTAGGGCAGTGCAGTGGTGTTCGGGCAGTGTAGGGGGTCATGCAGGGGGTGGTGTCTCAGGGTTTAGGGCAGTGCAGTGGTGTTCGGCCAGTGTAGGGGGTCTTGCTGGGGGTGGTGTTTCAGGGTTTCAGTGCAGTGGTGTTCGGGCAGTGTAGGTGGTCTTGCTGGGGCTGGTGTTTCAGGGTTTAGGGCAGTGCAGTGGTGTTTGGGCAGTGTAGGGGGTTGTGTTGGGGGTAGTGTTTCAGGGTTTTGGGCAGTGCAGTGGTGTTCAGGCAGTGTAGGGGGACGTGCTGGGGGTGGTGTTTTAGGGTTTAGGGCAGAGCAGTGGTGTTTGGGCAGTGTAGGGGTTTGTGCTGGGGGTAGTGTTTTAGGGTTTAGGGCAGAGCAGTGGTGTTCGGGCAGTGTAGGGGGTTGTGCTGGGGGTAGTGTTTATGATTTAGGGCAGTGCAGTGGTGTTCGGGCAGTGTAGGGGGTCGTGCTGGGGGTGGTGTTTCAGGGTTTAGGGCAGTGCAGTGGTGTTCAGGCAGTGTAGGGGGTCTTGCTGGGGGTGGTGTTTCAGGGTTTAGGGCAGTGCAGTGGTGTTCGGGCAGTGTGGGGGTCTTGCTGGGGGTGGTGTTTCAGGGTTTAGGGCAGTGCAGTGGTGTTCGGGCAGTGTAGGGGTCTTGCTGGGGCTGGTGTTTCAGGGTTTAGGGCAGTACAGTGGTGTTCGGGCAGTGTAGGGGGTCATGCGTGGGGCTGGTGTTTCAGGGTTTAGGGTAGTGCAGTGGTGTTCGGGCAGTGTAGGGAGTCATGCTGGGGCTGGTGTTTCAGGGTTTAGGGTAGTGCAGTGGTGTTCTGGCAGTGTAGGGGTCATGCTGGGGCTGGTGTTTCAGGGTTTAGGGCAGTGCAGTGGTGTTCGGGCAGTGTAGGGGGTCTTGCTGGGGCTAGTGATTCAGGGTTTAGGGCAGTGCAGTGGTGTTCGGGCGGTGTAGGGGGTCTTGCTGGGGCTGGTGTTTCAGGGTTTAGGGCAGTGCAGTGGTGTTCGGGCTGTGTAGGGGGTCTTGCTGGGGGTGGTGTTTCACGTTTTAGGACAGTGGTGTTCAGGCAGTGTAGGGGGTCGTGCTGGGGGTGGTGTTTCGGGTTTAGGGCAGTGCTGTGGTGTTCGGGCAGTGTAGGAGGTCTTGCTGGGGGTGATGTTTCAGGGTTTAGGGCAGAGCATTGGTGTTCGGGCAGTGTAGGGGGTTGTGCTGGGGGTGGTGTTTCAGGGTTTAGGGCAGTGCAGTGGTGTTCGGGCAGTGTAGGGGGTCTTGCTGGGGGTGGTGTTTCAGGTTTTAAGCAGTGGTGTTCAGGCAGTATAGAGGGTCGTGCTGGGGCTGGTGTTTCAGCGTTTATGGCAGTGCAGTGGTGTTCGGGCAGTGTAGGGGGTCGTGCTGGGGCTGATGTTTCAGGGTTTAGGGCAATGCAGTGGTGTTCGGGCAGTATAGTGGGTCTTGCTGGGGGTGGTGTTTCAGGGTTTAGGCAAGTGGTGTTCAGGCAGTGTAGGGGGTCTTGCTGGGGGTGATGTTTCAGGGTTTAGGGCAGTGCAGTGGTGTTCGGGCAGTGTAGGGGGTCTTGCTGGGGGTGGTGTTTCAGGGTTTAGGGCAGTTCAGTAGTGTTTGGGCAGTGTAGGGGGTCCCGCTTGGGGTGGTGTTTCAGGGTTTAGGGCAGGGCAGTGGTGTTCGGGCAATGTAGGGGGTGGTGCTGTGGGTGGTGTTTCAGGGTTTAGGGCAGTGCAGTGGTGTTCGGGCAGTGTAGGGGGTCGTACAGGGGGTGGTGTTTCAGGGTTTAGGGCAGTGCAGTGGTGTTCGGGCAGTGTAGGGGGTCGTGTTGGGGTGGTGTTTCAGGGTTTAGGGCAGTGCAGTGGTGTTCGGGCAGTGTAGGGGGTCATGCCTGGGGGTGGTGTTTCAGGGTTTAGGGCAGTGCAGTGGTGTTTGGGCAGTGTAGGAGGTCCTGTTGGGGGTGGTGTTTCAGGGTTTAGGGCAGTGCAGTGGTGTTCGGGCAGTGTAGGGGGTCGTGCTGGGGCTGGTGTTTCAGGGTTTAGGGCATTGCAGTGGTGTTCGGGGAGTGTAGGGGGTTGTGCAGGGGTGGTGTTTTAGGGTTTAGGGCAGTGCATTGGTTTCAGGCAGTGTAGGGGGTCGTGCTGGGGGTGGTGTTTCAGGGTTTAGGGCAGTGGTGTTCGGGCAGTGTAGGCGGTCTTGCTGGGGGTGGTGTTTCAGGGTTTAGGGCAGTGCAGTGGTGTTCGGGCATTGTAGGGGTCTTGCTGGGGGTGGTGTTTCAGGGTTTAGGGCGAGTGCAGTTGTGTTCGGGCAATGTAGGGTGTCATGCAGGGGGTGGTGTTTCAGGGTTTAGGGCAGAGCAGCGGTGTTCGGGCAGTGTAGGGGGTCATGCTGGGGGTAGTGTTTTAGGGTAAAGGGCAGAGCCGTGGTGTTTGGGCAGAGTAGGGGGTCATGCTGGGGGTGGTGTTTAGGGTTTAGGGCAGTGCAGTGGTGTTCGGGCAGTGTAGGGGGTCGTGCTGGGGATGGTGTTTCAGGGTTTAGGGCAGTGCAGTGGAGTTCGGGCAGTGTAGGGGGTCATGCAAGGGTGGCGTTTCAGGGTTTAGGGCAGTGCAGTGGTGTTCGGGCAGTGTAGGGGGTCATGCAGGGGATGGTGTCTCAGGGTTTAGGGCAGTGCATTGGTGTTCGGCCTGTGTAGGGGGTCTTGCTGGGGGTGGTGTTTGAGGGTTCAGTGAAGTGGTGTTCGGGCAGTGTAGGGGGTCTTGCTGGGGCTGGTGTTTCAGGGTTTAGGGCAGGGCAGTGGTGTTCGGGCAGTGTAGGGGGTCTTGCTGGGGTTGGTGGTTCTGGGTTTTGGGCAGTGCAGTGGTGTTCGGGCAGTGTAGGGGGTCGTGCTGGGGGTAATGTTTCAGGGTTTTGGGCAGTGCAGTGGTGTTCGGGCAGTGTAGGGGGACGTGCTGGGGGTGGTGTTTTAGGGTTTAGGGCAGAGCAGTGGTGTTCGGGCAGTGCAGGGGTTTGTGCTGGGGGTAGTGTTTTAGGGTTTAGGGCAGAGCAGTGGTGTTCGGGGGGGTCGTGCTGGGGGTGGTGTTTAGGGTTTAGGGCAGTGCAGTGGTGTTCCAGCAGTGTAGGGGGTCGTGCATGGGGTGGTGTTCCAGAGTTTAGGGCAGTGCAGTGGTGTTCGGGCAGTGTAGGGTGTCTTGCTGGGGTGGTGTTTCAGGGTTTAGGGCAGTGCAGTGGTGTTCAGGCAGTGTAGGGGGTCTTGCTGGGGGTGGTGTTTCAGGGTTTAGGGCAGTGCAGTGGTGTTCGGGCAGTGTAGGGGTCTTGCTGCTCCTGGTGTTTCAGGGTTTAGGGCAGTACAGTGGTCTTCGGGCAGTGTAGGCGGTCATGCTGGGTGTGGTGTTTCAGGTTTTAGGGCAGTGGTGTTCAGGAAGTGTAGGGGGTCATGCTGGGGGTGGTGTTTCTGGGTTTAGGGCAGTGCTGTGGTGTTCGGGCAGTGTAGGGGTCTTGCTGGGGGTGGAATTTCAGGGTTTAGGGCAGTGGTGTTCAGGCAGTGTAGGGGGTCTTGCTGGGGGTGATGTTTCAGAGTTTAGGGCAGAGCAGTGGTGTTCGGGCAATGTAGGGGGTTGTGCTGGGCATGGTGTTTCAGGGTTTAGGGCAGTGCAGTGGTGTTCGGGCAGTGTAGTGAGTCTTGCTGGGGGTGGTGTTTCAGGTTTTAGGCAGTGGTGTTGAGGCAGTATAGAGGGTCGTGCTGGGGCTGGTGTTTCAGGGTTTATGGCAGTGTAGTGGTATTTGGGCAGTGTAGGGGTGTAGGAAGGTGGAATCTGACTATATGGGTGCGCCACTTTTTTCCTGGTGTTTTGCTGGTTTATGACTTAGTTGGACTGGGATCCTGCTATTCAGGGCCCCAGTCTACCTGCTTTCTCTGTAAAATGGTTTCCATGTGCCTTAGGCACATCTCTAATTGAATCTGGAGTGCCCTTATAAGTCCCTAGTATATGGTATACTATGTACCCAGGGCATAGGTACCTCAGAGGCCTACCAGGGGCTGCAGCATGTATTGTGCCACCCCTGGAAGGCCATCCAAAATGACACCACAGGTCTGCTACTGCAGCCTGGGTAAGGTGGTGCATGCACCCCTTACTGTGATATAGGTTACCTATATCACTACATACCTACACACATATAAACCTATAAGTCACTCCTATGGCAGGCCTTGTCAATCCTGAAGGCAGAGTGCATGGTTCCTATGTGAGAGGGTGCCCCTGCATGAGCACGGCCCCTCTGCAGCATTCGGAGACCCTTCTCTGTTGCTGTTTGTAGTGCAGCCTGACCATATACTCTTAAGTGCATTATAACCTCGCGTTAAATGCTAACTTTGGGATGGCTGCACAGAAACATGTCGTGTTTGGTGTCAAACATCTTGGAATACTACCCCCCACCAATTCTGGCAGCGGGGTAGCATTCCACCCTTCTAGAGGGAGAGACATGTACACACTGGCTTGCCCGGTAACTTCTTTCCAAAGCCCTGGCATCACAAAATGGATGCTGCTGCCACAGACACAAGTCTGGCCTCCTGCTGGTGACCGAAACTCCGGCAGGGGAGGCCTGGACAAAGGTTTCCTGTCTCAGGGAGGTGTAACCACCTCCCCAGACAGGATAGTGTATATTGGGGCTGGGCGGGAGCACTCTCTGGTGCTTTGAAGTCCTGCACTGGGGGCACATTTGGTGTCCCTGTGCATACCCCAGTTCAAACCGGTTCAGGGGCTTCCAGCCCCTGCTCTGGCGCGAACTGGACAAAGGGAAAGGGGTGTAGCCATCCCTCTGCCCTGACCCACCCATAGGTGGGACCACAGAGTAAGTCCAACCCCCAAACTTAGTATAAGTATGGGACCCCAGTCCTTAGGACTTTAGATATTCCCTGGACGAAACTCTGATACAGAATCCTGGACCTTTGACGCTCTACTTCAAGATTAGAGGACTGAAGAATCTCCCTTGGGGTCAAGGAGTGACTCCCCTGCTTGGCAGGCACCAAAGAAGCATCTGTCCGGTCTGCATCTCTGAAGCTCCCGTTGGACGCCGAAGTCTTTGCATCACCAGAGGTGGATTCCCAGACTTCCCGAGGCTGCCCTGAGTCCCCAGCAAAGCTGAGGCCCGTAGCTGTCGTGGGTAACGTGGGACCGGGACCCCTGGACACTGAGCACATTTGCAAGTGCATCCTCTTCCTGGAACCCCATGAAGTTGTGCTTTGGGCTCCGAGTAGCCCCCTCCTCCAGCACCGACTGCACCGAAGATCACTGGCCTCCACTCCACGAGTGTCCTGTGAGCCAGCTCTAAGTGCATCCACTCGAGGCTCCTTCGCGGTCGCTAGTCCATTGACTAGTAGCCCTACACGAAGTCCAATCTTTTCCTGCTTGGGCTTCCCTGGTTGCTCCAGGTTTGCCCTGACTTACCCTTGCTGGGTGAGTCCCTCAGACCTTGCTGGTCTGCATCATCGTCCTTCTTCACTTTCCACAAGACTTGCCGTTGCCAAGGCCTGTTGGGTCCAATCCGGTTGCCGACACCTCAGTACTCGACAGACATCGTGGCCCAGCCCGAATCCTGCTCCTGGTCACCGACAACGCCTCCTGGACCTCGTGGCTGAAGAGACAAGATGACTGTCAACCTACCTGAAGCATCCAACATCGGTGGGCATCTGCTCATCGCCTTCCTGGTCACTGGCTAGTGACCCAGACTCTGTCCCCTCTGCTTTCAGGTTCTTCAGATCTCCGATCCACTCTTGGATCCACCCGGACACTTTTCACTTGGTCGCCAGCAGCACTTTGCAGCAGATCGCCATTCAAATCGACAACAAAACCCGACCCCGAAAGGCACCTATGCACCCGGCTTCCCTGGGTGAGGTAACAAGAGTACTCCGGTGCTCCCGTGGGTAGAGACTCTAGAACGACCTAGTTCTCAAAGGGTTTGCTCCAAGTCTTCTTTAAAGTGTCCCTTTTCTTTAAATTTCCAACGGCGACTTTCCCCATAGAAGTTAACGGCGATTCGCGGCTGTGTTACTACACTGCACGCGTCCCCCGTGTGTCCCCTGTGTCACTACCTTGGGTGGTTCCTTGTGGTCCAAGCACTTCTACAGGCTCTAGGCCTTGTGTCTAGCTCAATCGTGGTTCTTATACCACTTTATTGGTATATGGTTTGGTACGCCCCTAGGGCCCAAACGTGTATTTGTGCTATTACTGTGTTTAAATAACTTATAACTTATGTACTTCGAACTCTAGCCTCATAAAGAGACTAGAGGGGTGTGTTTAGTAATAAATACATATATTTTGAATATATACCTGGTGTGGTCCTCTTTCATTTGGTCACTCAAGAGATTATAGACTGGTAAAACAAGCTGCTTTACGTTCCTTCAAGACTTAGCCTGAAGGCTGCTCTCCATAGCTACCACTAGGATAGCTTTCAATAAAGGTTGTCTTTAACCTATCTCCAATAAGGGGTTGTTTGGACTGGTGGTTAACGAACCTCTTATCTTTTTAGAGGACGCTTCCTTTAGAAAAAATTGGTCCCTAATCGCTTGGAGATGCTCTAGAGATTGGCTCATTTTAATAATAGACACTGCTAAGAAAATTTCTGAAGATCTCTTGATTAAAATTCAGACCAGTGAAGACAACCTGAGAACACAGATACAAATTTCTGTGTTTAAAAAGAAACTTGAGGAGACGAACAAGACAGTTAACGAATATAAAGAGTACCTAATGAATTCCAAAGTGAATAAACTACAGAAGGACCTTAAAAATTCGCGAGAGAAAAGGTGTACCCATATGTTAATGACGATTATGTTAAAATGAGGGAAAGTCAGAACACCCAAAAAAACAACAAGAACTTACACAGATACATCTAGTTCAGGAAGTGAGAGCAGTGATGCTGATTACAGACCTAGATACAGAGGGAAGGGTTTTTTTAGGGGTTTCCCACGCACGTACCAGCAAGGACCTCAGATGGGGTTTGGGTGGCCGCCTATGTAC
The DNA here is from genome assembly GCA_963921515.1 of Calotriton arnoldi. Lineage (NCBI taxonomy): Eukaryota > Metazoa > Chordata > Amphibia > Caudata > Salamandridae > Calotriton > Calotriton arnoldi. The sequence continues at coordinate 32,681 of CAWUFW010025427.1, forward strand.
CCACCGATGGGACCGCCTCAATTCTTCCCTAATGAATACCCACCTTTTTTAGAGAGAGGCAGGGGGAGGGGAGAGGGAGGCAGAAGACACAGAAACCACAGAGAGTACAGTGGGAGGACATGAATCAGAGAATAACACGCAGCATGGCACGAGATGGGGATCCCAGCTCCAGCAGGGAACACACCTAGTGATGAACCTATTTGTCAGGACACTGACGGAGGTACAGGAGAGGGTCCTGTCCAAAGGTTTGGGATTTGTCCCAACGAACCAGCTAGATTCATTTAAATTGAAATGCGAATTGGCTGGATTTTTTCGTAATGTCCGTTTAAAAGTGTTCTTTGAAGGCAAGGAGATGATTGAGAGAGAGGACGATACAGGACTGAGGAATAAATCAACTTTTGTTCCCAGTGTGGGTCAGCTACCCCCTGAGGTTGGAGTCTTTGAACAGGCTGTTATGAGGGACGTAGAATTGATGGAAACATCAGAGAGTGGGAAGTCCTTTTGCAATCTATCGAGAATTGAAAGGCAGGCTGTGAATGAACTGAGAGACGATCCAATGCTTATCATAAAACCCGCCGATAAAGGCTGTGCTATCGTGATTCAAGATAGAGAGGTTTATAATATCGAATGCCTCCGCCTTTTGGGTGACAGAAGGAACTATAAGATTCTCACTGGAGATCCGACAGAAGAACTGAGAGTTTTGATTGGATCTTATGTGGAAGAGGCAGTTGGGAACGATTGGATCAGCCAGAAGGAAGCCCTTTTTCTCTGTAAACAACAACCGACTATCCCGTATTTTTATATTTTGCCAAAAGTGCATAAACCCACACGTCCACCTCCTGGGCGACCTATAGTTTCGGGTACTAATTCCATCTTAGAGCCCTTATCCAAATTTTGTGATGTTTTTCTGCGCCCAACAGTTCAGAAGATGCCAGCATATCTTAAAGATACAAGGGAAGTTCTGAATTTGATAAAAGATCTGGAGTTTGATCCTGATAATGACTTAATGATCGGTCTCGATATAGAGTCGCTCTATACGAACATTCCGCAGCAAGAAACCCTTAGGGTGATTGAGAATATTCTTTTCTCTGAAGAATGGGAATACATGGCTCCTCGGGCCTTTATTTTGAGCCTCCTCGAGCTGGCTTTAACAAAGAACTATTTTAAATTTGAAGATCAGTTTTATCTTCAAACCCATGGAACTTCCATGGGGAGTTCTTGTGCCCCGAGCTTAGCCTGCCTCTATGTTTCTAAATTTGAAGAGGAGAGTGTGTTCTCACCAGCCAACCCATTCTATAATCAGATTAGGGTTTGGCGGAGATATATTGATGACGTGTTCATAATTTGGAGAGGCAGTAAGAATTCGGCGGAAAATTTTCTAGGCTGGCTTAATCAGAGAAATCCCTTTCTGTTCTTTACGAACACTATGACCAATACCTCACTTCCCTTTTTGGATCTGAATATAAGAGCAGAGAACGGAGTGTTAGTCAGCAGTGTCTATCATAAACCTACTGATAGGAATAATTTGCTATCCTTCCAGAGCTTTCACCCCCGCTCGCTTAGGGAAAACCTTCCCTATGGACAGTTTCTGCGATTACGTAGGAACTGTTCCTCAATTGTGGATTACAAGAAAGAGGCAAAAAACCTGTGTGATAAACTGAGACATAGAGACTATCCTGAACACGTTATCCAAAAGGCCCAAAAAAAAGCACGTAACTGCAATAGGGAGACTCTACTTGAAACGAATGAAAAAGAGACAGTTGAGAGTAGCATTTGTGTCACAACATTTAGTACGGCATCAAATCATCTCAAAAAGATAATACAGAAGAACTGGCGAATTCTTAATTCGAATGGGTTAGATCAACCTTTTCCGCTTTTTCTTTTAAAAAAGTGCCAGTATTAAAGATATGGTTGTCAACACACGCCCGAGAATGCTGGAAAACCATTCTGTGGAACAAAATCAAGACCATTTTTTAACTCCTGTGATGGGACATTATGCGTGTGGTTACTGTAAGGCGTGTCCTTTATCACTGAATGGCAAATCAGTGGATATAGGGACGAACCGCCGCTGGGAACAGAGAAAACATACAACATGTAACACAGAGAATGTCATCTACCTCATAAGGTGTCCTTGCTACAAATTATATGTAGGGATGACTACTCGTCGGGTGAAAACCCGAATCCTGGAACATATGAGCACTATAAGGTGTGGCAAAACCAATACAAAACTCACGACTCACTTCTATGAGAAGAGACATAGTGAATCAGACCTGAGGTGGACAGTATTAGATAAACCTTTTATCCCACCTAATACTGTTGATGTAGCCAGTTTCTTGTTGGTTAGGGAACAACGGTGGGTGGACAGGTTAAAAAGTAGTATTCATGGCCTGAACGATTCTATACCCTGGTTCCAATTGTATGGACTGAGCACTAAGTAAAGAAATCAAAAAATGGAAGAATAACGTGTTGAGTGGGGACCCTGGCACCTTTGTTTTGAATTTAGAATATACAAAAATCAAACCATGTCGGTTTTGTAATATTCTTAGATACATTGGGCATTTTGGGTTCTTTATAACACACTAGATTTTGTAAGGATATGAAGACTTTACAGGAAGTGACATCTGAGCCTCCCCCATAACAACAAATGGAGGATGGATTTAATGGTCAATAATCTCCTTTTTTTTGTAATAGAGTGATCCATTTATTGACATGAATGTACGATGAAAATAATTTGCTTATTTCGTTGAGGGTCTCTATGAGATGGCACTAATTTCATTAGGGTAGAGGAGGATTTAGTCCATGCTCGATAGGTCATAAGTTAGTGACGCAATGAAAGGATTCTCTCAACCAACAGATAGGAATGTGGGGCAATCCTGTGCTCTTTTTGTTTTGGTGGATACAGGGCCACAGTACTAATGGTGGTCATTAGAATCGTCTTTGTATGACAACAATCAACACAGCAAGAGCTAAAGTTAAACACTATGACGGAAAAGACGGACAAAAGATATTGTGTCCACTTGAACACCATTATTAAGGTTTTGGATAGAGGATAATGACGTGAATTTCAAGCGACGTCTGGCCTCTCACACATGATGAAATGAGAGCTACATAATGGGTCTCTTCAAGATGGCCGCTATCTGTAAGAAATTAAGGAAGATAGTGTCCTTTCTCAGTTTCGGTAGAGAATAATGATGAGCCCGAGACGCTCCCTAGGTAGGGAGTGGCCTGTATTCGAGCGCCAATTAACATCCCCGTTATAAGCGTGGAAAGTTTGTTTGCGGGATATCGACGGAGGACCTAAGTGAGGGATTGAAGTATCACGGTTCTTTGGAGTAGTAAGTGTATTACAGAAGTGGTCATGTTCGTTTTCGATTTTGCCTCTCCAGTAAGTCTTAAACCTTTACGGTGCAAAGTCGATGAAGGCTGCTAATGCAAAGCGGGAAAGTTTATCCTGCTATTACTTGATTCCTGGGTTGTGAAAGGAATTTTTCTGCCCTAAGTATGACCGGGGATAATGCATAGATCGTGAGGTTTCCTCCGCGGTTTGTGCCATTACATAGTGCGCCGCGGAACGGTATTCCCTATGGCAGAGATACAATCAGGGTGCCGATATGTCTTATGAACACCGTTGAGATTAAATGAGAGTGGTGGAGTGGAGTAGGATCTTTTGACAGACTCGAAAATATAATTGGATTGTAATGAAGCCTTGTCTCTGTCTTGCCCTCTCCCCACCCTATGTATTTCAGAGTGTGACTTTAAGAATACGGCCCCACGAAGGTCCCGGGTTTGGAGATTTTCTAATAAACCCGTGTAAGTTTTGCATAATAACTTTAATGTAAGTGTTTTTTCTAACCTTCAAGCGAGTAGAGTGGCACTACAGGTTGGCTTTTGGGTAATGGTTACACAACCATGAATACAACACTTAGGGAGTCCGTTAAGGGGTACACGCATGGTGTTGTGCTTTTGTGAGTGTGATTGCCGGGTGAGGGTGAGTGAGTTAGAGATGAGTCTCTGGGCGTGTGTATATTGACACATGTATTCTTTTAATTTTATGCCTATTGGACTGGCATCATAGAGGATGAGACATTGTGGCAATATGGGAAGGAATAAGGAGTAGAACAGTAATTGTATGTACTACTTCTCTTTACAGGAATTTGTTCCCTCTCGGAAATCTCCCAGAGGAGACTATCTGACAGGATTTGGTAACCTGTGGAAGTAAGGTAATAACTCCAATTTGGGGTGAAGACCGGGTAACGTGGGACCTACACCCTGATGAATGCCAGAACGACCCTGTTGGGCGAGAATTAATGGCAGAAACATGTTGGTTAATGCAGTAGGGATACAGGGGCCTTTACCTCCCTGAGTATCCCGTTGTTTGGCTTTTAATACTACCAAGGGGTTTCCTGAATAAAGAATGGTGGCAGTTTCCCCTTAGGTTGTTTTAATTGTGTGTGTCTGCACTCTTTGGTCCCTTCTAAAGGGAACACTCTTTCCTTTACATCCCTTTATTGTGGGTTTATGTAGGTGCGTTGTTTTGTCACCTTTTCTGTACCCTCACCACTTTGTCTTCTCATAGACACTCAAAATAATTGCGCTCCGTCTTTGGTGTTGGTCTGCACCAAGACGTCAGATGCGGCCCTATGATGAAGCATGACACTGCAAAGTGTGTGAGGGCAGTATTAAGACAAGTGTTGTCTTTCCCCGTTCGTTTTCCCTCTTGCTTATTTCATCCTCTGTTTTTGACTTTGTAAAGTTGAAAGTAAAAACTTTTTCTATACCACCGCTCCTGTAGGTTCAGTATAAGGAGGGGTATTGGTCACAGCTCTTCTCTGTTAAGTGAGTTTTCGTTGTTTGGACTGGTGCAAGGTGCCCACTATCATTAGTGGACAGCATATACCAGGCCAACTTCTCACATTGGTGTGCAGCATGTGGGATTCCAGCTTGCTATTGTTTTACCAGATAATCTCAATTGAATTGATCAACTGAAAACCACTAAAGGTACCTAAGGTACATATAAATTAAGTTTAGTATACAGTGAGTTCTACTGAACTTAGAGTTGTGTGTTAAGGGATAGCACAACCCTTTCTACAACTCAAGAGAGTTTAGTAGGCCACACTAGAGTAGGTAGTGCATACACCACACCTCAATAGTGATGTCTTCAAAGCCAGGACCCAGAGAGTCCTTGCCAGAAGCCACTGGGCTTCTTCCCTCCAAGTATGATACACTCCCATTCTTGGAATTGAGAGCATTATGCAATGTGAGGAAACTGAAGACAGGCCAGAGTGCCAGCACCCAACATCTGAGAGAGATGTTACTGGCTGATGATCTCAGCAGACCCCTAGGGTCTGAAGGGGTAGGTGCAGAGGGTGGAGCAGAAGATGAGGAAGGGGCCAGGGGTGGCAACACCCAGGACTCCCCCTCTGGAACTGACCAGGAAGGTGACAATGACCTTGACCTGGAAAACCCAATTCATCCTGTGGATGAGGAGGAGGATCAGGATGACCTCCACTTTGTCCCCCCAGGAAGGATTGTGAGTGTGCCTAGAAGGTCTAGATCTCCTTCTCAGGAGTCTAACCACTCTAGCACCTCAGTAGGGACCTCTGTCTCCTCTCATAGGAGGGAATCCTCTCATGAGAGGAGAAAGAGACTGATTCAGTATGAGCAAGCCCAGCTTGAACTCAGAAAACAGCAATTGGCTATAGACAGGGAGTCCCTAGATCTCTACAAAGAGAGAAAAAGGTTGCGACTAGAGTCCCATGGTGGCAGCAATTTCCCCAAAGATAGGGAAAGGTCTTATGACCATAGAATCCTAAGCAAGATTGTCCCTCCCTACCAGAGTGGGGATGACATCCACAAATGGATAACTGCACTGGAGAGGGCCTGTAAAGTTCAGAGGGTCCCCCAGAAGCAGTGGGCAGCAATCTTGTGGCTCTCCTTTGCAGACAAAGGTAGAGACAAGCTCCTCACTGTAAGAGAAGAGGATGCTGACAATTACAAAGTCTTGAAGAGTGCTCTGATAGATGGGTTTGGCCTAACCACTGAACAGTATAGGTTGAAGTTCAGAGACACCCAAAAGCTCAGACTCAAGACTGGGTTGATTTTGTAGATTGTGCTACTAAGGCTCTGGAAGGTTGGATACATGGCAACAAGGTGCATGACTTTTTAGGATTGTACAATTTGATTATGAGGGAGCAGATCCTTAATAATTGTCAAAACCAGCTTTTGCACCAGTATCTGGTGGACTCTGATCTGACCTCTCCCCAAGAATTGGGAAAGAAGGCAGACAAATGGGTCAGAACCAGAGTGAAAACTAAAAATCAGGGTGGTGACCAGAAGAAAGATTCTACCAAGTCCCAAGAGAAAGGTGGGGATAAATCCAAGGATAAGTCCACTACAGGGCCCCAAAAGTCCTCTTCTGGGGGTGGGTCCCAAACTCCTTCCTCTCCTGAAAAGAAACCCTATTGCCATGTCTGTAAAAAGCCTGGGCACTGGAAATCTGATCCCAGTTGCCCCAGGATTGGCAATAAAGAAAATGTTCCTCCTGTAGGAAGGTGGAATCTGACTATATGGTTGCCCCCACTTTTTTCCTGGTGTTTTGCTGGTTTATGACTTAGTTGGACTGGGATCCTGCTATTCAGGACCCCAGTCTATCTGCTTTCTTTTTTTATTTTTTTTTATTGAGAGTATTTAAAATACAAAGATATAGATACAAGAGCAATTTTAAATACAAATATAGCTAAAATGAGTTCCGCAAGAGCTTGTTTTCCAACATTTCATAGAGTAAAGAGAATTTCAATAAAATTAAAAAAATACATGAAAGAGAAACTCTGATCAATTATTTACCATCATAAGATCTAAAACCATGGTTCAGTCTAAATGCTTAAATACCAGATTGTTTCCCTATCCATTTCTTCATAGGAGCCCAGATTTTCCTTCCTTTCCTGCTTGCCAATCGACCTTTACATTTATATAGTGATTTCTCCAGGTGATATAGAGCAAGCAAGCGGCTTAACCAAGCCTGAAACAGAGGGGGTCTTCATCTTTCCAATGTGTAGCAATGAGAAGCCGAGTCACTGCTATCGAGATAAAAACAAAATTGATTTTACGATGACCACATTGTATCTTCTCGTCATATCCTATCAACATTAGAGTAGGAGTTATATTAATTGTGATATCGATTGCAGCTGTTAAAAATTCCTCAATTTGTTTTATCAAGGAGTCCAATTTCTCGCAGCCATAAAACATGTGAATTGTGTCCGCTGGCCCTTGATCACATCGGGGACATTTATCGTCCTCTCTTTACCCCAACGATGTAATTTTGCGGGAGTGAAATAGAGGTCATATATCGTATAATAGTGTTGGGCTTTTAAGTTGGCTGCGAGAAATGTATCCCTGGCTATCGCTATTGAGTTATACAAATCGATATCCGAATCACCTATTCTAATAGCCCATTTAGTTTCTACTTTGTCGAGATCATCAGGAAGTGTATCTATCAAAATTTTATATATGGTTTTAATTCTTATCTGGGGTTGAAACATGGTTTCTATTAAAGGGATCCTGTTCACAGTAAATCCCTCTTCATTGATTTGATTTAAAAAGCAGGTAAGCTGTTTATATTTAAAGTGTGTTCCGGTCGTTATGCCATACCTTTGCTGTAGCTCAAGGAACGACAATCTTTGTTCAATTAGATAAAGATCTCCCATCTTCAAGATTCCCTTTTTCTCCCATTGCCTACCCAATTTGTCATATGTTGTTATAGGAAAGAGGGGAGATCGCCACAATGGCGTATATCTATTGTATTTTGATATTTTCATAAGTCCTACCATTCTTTTCCATATTTTCCACATCGCTATTATCACCTTAAATCTAGTTTTTTTGTAATAACTAGTCTCTATCTGTCGGAGAAGTATTCCCTGTGCAGCATTTCCTATGGCTAGCTCATAAATCGTGGGAAGGGCCCTGTCTACATCACATTGCCTATCCCCGGTACCTGATGAAATCACAAAAGTCATTTGTTGTAAGAAGGTAGCATAATAATAATATCTAAGGTTGGGAGCGGACCATCCTCCTCGGTCTTGTGGTAGTGTTAAAAATTTGAGGGATCGGCGGATCTTTGAGTATTTCCAAACAAAGTTACTGAATATAGTATCTAGTTTCTTTAAAAATAAGTCTTCAATTTCTAAGGGAATAGACCTAAACATATATAAAACCTTAGGAAGCATGACCATTTTAAGTATGTTGCATCGTCCTATGAGTGATAAGTGAAGTCTATCTAGAACAGCGTAAATCCGTACTGATCTTATTAATTGCCGGCAGCATGTTTATTTTCCAAATAGATTCTACATTGCTGCATATCTTGATACCGAGATAGGTTACCTCATTTAAACTTCGAGGGTCATTGCAGGGGGTTTTAGAATTACATAGAATCTGAGTTTTCTCGGTATTCAGCGAGTAACCAGATTTACGACCATACTCGCTAGCTAATTTCTGAATTTGGGAAATTGTGTTTTCTGGATCCGTGGTCACAATTGCCAAATCATCGGCGTAAGCCATTATCTTTGTATCATGCCCATTACAGATGACTGGTAAAATGATCTGATCTTGTAGGATTTGCTCTATAAATATATCAATATATAGAGCAAACAATATAGGAGAACAGGGACAGCCCTGTCTTGTCCCTCTTGCAATATTGATGGAGTTTGATTCTTGTCCCATAATATTTAATCTCGCGTATGGTCTGTGATACATTGCCTTAATGGCCGTCATAAAACCAGGCCCAAACCCTCTCTGTAGCATAGTCGCCCACAAATACTGCCATGAAACGCGGTCAAATGCCTTCTCGGCATCAAGGAGGATCATAGCCATCTTGTCACAGGTTATCTCCGTTATATCAAACAGGGCTATAGCACGTCTGATGTGATCCGTTGTGCCTCTTGTTGGTATAAAACCATGTTGCCATGGTGAGACCAGATGAGCTATGATCCCCCCAGCCGAGTTGCGAGTATTTTTGAATATAGTTTAGCATCGGCGTTCATAAGAGATATGGGTCTGTATGAGGCAGGATTATCAGCGGGTTTCCCTTTTTTAGAAATACCACGATATCAGCTCCTCGCCAGGATTCAGGAGGTGTCCCACTATATTGTATTCCGAGGAACAGATCTAGCAGCAGCGGGGTTATTTCCTCTTGAATCGCCTTGTATAGTTCCAATGGGACACTATCCGGTCCTGCCGCTTTGCCTGATGCCAAGGAGTTCAAAGCTGATAGTACCTCTTCCATCGTGATTTCTTTATCAATCTCCTGTTGCATTTCTGCACTGAGCCTACGCTGACTCCCTAGAACTAACTAGGTTTCGTTAGAGAGCATAGGAACAAGATTATCCTGCTGATACAAATCGTGATAAAAATTTTCAAAGATCTTAATAATATCTTTTGTTGCTGTCTGGAGTAGACCCTGTTGATCTCTAACTTCCGTTATATTGTTTTTGACTGCTCTCTGCTTGGTCCTCAGGGCCAATGTCTTGCCTACAGTCTCCCCGTATTCATATCTTTCGCTTTTATAAGCCTGATATATAGCTGCTCCCTTCTTTGTATAATAACTATTTATTTCGGCTTTTATAATCATTATTTTCTGTCGTAGTAATAGTTCTTCACTCTCTTGTTTTTGTCTGATTGCGCTGATATGTTTTTTTTCCAATTCTCCCAGTACTGTTATCAAAGTATTAATTTCATTCTTCTCTTGTTTTGTGGCTCTACCAACAAAGCTGATTGTTTCTCCTCGGAGGCCTGCTTTAAAACTATCCCAAACTACACACCGCGAGGAACTATATCGGTTAATCTCATAATATTGTATAGTCCATTGTTTAATGTGTTTAAGATATTGATCGTTAGATAGTAAAGACCTGTCGAATGTCCACTTAGACTGTGGACGATTTTCAGTCTGAGATACTAAATCCAAGACTAAGGGATTATGATCTGAAAATAATTTGGGTAGTTTCTTTATACCTGCTGTCATGACAAGAACGGGTGATACCAAAAAATAATCTAACCGGACATATTTCTTGTGGGGATTTGAAAAATACGTATAACCAGGGTCTGTAGGGTGTTTTACTCCCCACACATCTTTCAAGCCATGACTGGCCCGCAGGGCCGACAGGGCCCGGTGAACCCGGGCTTCCTCCCTGATATTTCTGGGAGCTACCACAATCAAGATCATAATGAATATTTAGATCCCCACAAATTATCACTGGATCTGGCCATGATGCTAATTCGACTTCTAAGTCATTAAAAATTTGTGGATCATCATCATTTGATCCATATATTGTGCAGATGGTCAATCCGATAGGCAGCTGCAAAATAGCCCACCTTCCCCACTTATCCTCCAAGACTCGCTTAGGTGGTGCAATGCTATTCTTTACATGAATCGCAACTCCCTAATAGTTGATGTTTGTCTGGAACAGGCGACAAGGTTATATCCCCTTAGAGCTAAAGTATCTCGTTTTCCCCAGGGAATATGTGTTTCCTGTTGACATATAATATCAGCTTTAAGGGCTCTTAATATTTCGGCAACTCTGTCACGCTTTAATTTGTCGTTGAGACCTCCAACATTGACTGAGCAGATGGTAATTCTACCCATTAGGTTTATTTAATTTCCTTCGGTTTATTTGCTCTTGCTCTTGCATGCTAATATTTGCTATCTCATGTCTTTTGTTCAAATCCTCTCCAATTTTTCTTTTTTTTCCCCTGCTCTCCCTCCACCCTGTGGTCCCCTCCCCAGAGTCAACCTGACCCCCTTTCCCTCCCCTACCCCTCCGTACCCTTACACCCTCCCCCACCCTACCCATAATAGAAAGGCACCCAGACTGGCTAGTCTGTTGTGATGGTTGCTGCCCCGATACATATATTCTGTTTTCTGGCAGCAGGGATGTATTGAAACTCTCTCTTTCTCTTTTCTTCCCCTCCCCCCGCTCTTCCACTCTTCCTCCCCTCCCATTTTCCCTTTGCTTCTACCATCCTCTCCCCTTACCCCTCTCCATCGCTTCCTCCTTTCCCCTTTTAAAACAAGACAGGACAAGAAGTGGATTAAGCTGGGAAATAGGAAGCCCTTAGACAAGTGAGATATACAGTAACTACTGAAATAGCCGTAAAGAGAAGAAAAGAAAAAAATGTAAAAGCGATAGAAACCCCCTTCCCACAGAGAGGGAAAACTCAAGTATCCAGTTAATCAGCCTGTCCGTCTATTAATTAATCTATTGGTTAGATTAAAGTTTAGGGTCCCAGTCCTCCAAATATTCCTTGATTTTAATCTCTGAGGTGAAGAATCGTGTATGATCTCCCTTGATCACCTTTAGACGAGCTGGATGCAGTAAATATGCTTGTCCCCCTCGATCTTGCACTGGCTTAATCATCTGACGAAGGCGCCAGCGTCTCTCCACCGTGTACTGGCAAAAATCTGGCTGGACAAAGAAAAAATAATCCCCACCACTGCGTTTCGCTGTTGGCTTCGCCTTGTCATATATTGCTTGTCGTAATAGAAAATTGCCAAAATAGACAAGGATGGCGCGGGGTTTCGTATCCAATCTTGCAGGTTGTTTAAGATTGAATGGGACCCGATGGGCTCTCTGTATTTCTAAAGCCCAATTCCAACCATCTAGATCCGGGAATGCCTTAGATAGCATATCAACAACATATGCCCTGGTGTCTGACCCTTCCTTTCCCTCCGGTACACCCAGTACCCAGCAGATTATTTCGGCGTTGCCGATTTTCCTGGTCTTCTAGCTTCCACTGTATATCAGTTAACTGGGCGTCATGAGCTGTTATCTTTGCGCTTGTGGTCGCTAGATCATTTTCCAGAGTTTCTGTTCGTGTTTCAAGGGTTGTGAGGCGTTCGTTGATAATAGTGCACGACTTCGCAACTTTCCTGACAGCCCCTTGGATCTTCCGCATGGCTATCTGTGCACGTTTACTGTCTTGACGTGTTTCCTCACGATGGGAGAGTATGCATTCGAGGACCGTGTCTAGAGTTGGAGGGCCTGGGAAGGGTGTATTATTATCTTTAGGAGGAGATATTGTATTGGTACTGAGTAGATCTGCTCCCGAGTGATCCCATCTTAGACTTTTCTTTTGTTGTTGACTGAGGTGACTTGTTCTTCTCACTACTTTACGCATTGTAGCTATTGTATCTCTTTTGTCAGTATCCAAAATCTCCTCACTAGAATCCCCGAGTGAATCAGACCCAGACCCTGAGCCCGACGCCGACCAGATCCCGTCTGAGAGTGAGAAGAAACAATCCATATCCTGCTCGCTGTAATTCGAGGAGGTAGTATGATTTGTGGCCATAGCGCCTCCGAGATGGGTATTAAGCATATTAGCCCCTGGTGTTGTATGTGCGATTTGAGCCCCAGGTCCCTCTAAGATATGTCCATCAGCATTGTCCCTTGCCTCAGGATGCAGACAGGGGGTGAGGGGATCAGGAAGTGGCTGGCTGTTCTGCCTGGTT
>CAWUFW010025428.1:0-45141 GCA_963921515.1 Calotriton arnoldi
CACCACCTTACCCAGGCTGCAGTAGCAGACCTGTGGTGTCATTTTGGATGGCCTTCCAGGGGTGGCACAATACATGCTGCAGCCCCTGGTAGGCCTCTGAGGTACCTATGCCCTGGGTATATAGTATACCATATACTAGGGACTTATAAGGGCACTCCAGATTCCAATCAGATTGTGCCTAAGGCACATGGAAACCATTTTAGAGAGAAAGCAGCTAGGCTGGGGTTCTGATTAGCAGGGCCCCAGCCAGACTAAAGTCGAAAAACAGTGAAGCATCAGCAAAAAGTGGGGGTACCCATGTGAAGCAGATCCTACTCTCCTACATGCCTGTCATAAAAATGCTGCTCCAAGTCACCTGGAAGTAAACTATAATCATGACCAAGAGGTATCCAGAAAGTAGTTTGTTGTAGTGGCCTACTTCTCCCATCCTAGTAGCACTGCTGCTTTCGAGAGTTTCTGACGATGGAGCTGGGGAACCAGTACGAATCTCGGCGTCGCCTCAACATCCTGTGATTCTCAGCAAATCACTTAAACTCCCTGGGCCTGAAAAAAAATCGCATGAATCTGACCTTGTGTAATAACTGGTGCTCATGTAAAGGGCTGTAATGCCCTTAGGCCCAGTTTGCGCAACATATAGGCACAGAGGGGTTTATTTACAAGCCCCTTGCGCCGCAGGTGCGTCACTTTTAACGTGGGAAAAAGTGATGTACCGGCGGCGCAAGGGGCTTGTAAATAAGCCCCAGAATTGTTTATTGTGTGGCCATGTCATTTCATTGACTCTGCGACCTGCCAGAATGCCTGGATAAAGAGGGCTTGATGGAGATAATGGGCAGTGGAGGGGGCCTAGAGAGGTATATATGCGGAGCCAGGCAGACGACAGAGGAATTTAACACCTCTGCTCTGCTGCGAGTTGTCATGTTGCTCACCTTCCTTTTATTGGCTTTGCGACAGCGCAGAGCCAATAAAAGTAGGAGAATCCTAATTTCTTTTTTTTTTTAAATGTCAATTTCCTTAGATTTCAATCCCTCCACCCTAATGGTGTCTCACTGGCGCAGGCCGACCTGTCTCAGGCGTGGAGAGAGAGTCCAAGACTCGGGTGTTGCTTCAGGGTAGAAGCGGAGCTTTCCATACATGGCTTAAGTAAGTCATTTACAATCAGGACAAGCATTGGAAATGCAATAGGTCTCACATTTGTTTGAGTTAGAGCTTTTGGTGTTGTAAATGGCAATTTCTTTTACCCATGTGTAATGGAGTATATGTATGTGGTGTGTAGTGGAATTATGTGGGTTGGATTGGAATTGTTAGTTGTGGAGCAGCATGAAGCATAAGTAAGGAGAGTGAGGAGAAGAGCAGCGTAAAGAAGGAAGGAGTGATGAAAAGAGAAGCATGAGGCACAAGGAAGGAGAGTGAGGAGGAGAAGAGCAGCGTGAGGCACAAGGATGGAGACTGAGAAGAAGAAAAGCAGCGTGAGGCACAAGGACGGAGACTGAGGAGAAGAAGAGCAGCGTGAGGCACAAGGACGGAGATTGAGGAGAAGAAGAGCAGCATGAGGCACAAGGATGGAGAGTGAGGACAACATATCACCTGGTAAGGAGAATGCAAAACAAGTCGCCTCGCTGGCTCCGAGGATAACAACATATTTACAGTATCAACACTATGCCTCATGGATAGCTGGGTTAGGATCACAAAATATTCATGAAGGTGTTATCACTCCTGGTTCGCGACACGATTGCTTGAACTAAGGGAATTTCTTTGCAACATCCTTAAATGGCATCAATTAATGTTGATAGGATCTTAAATGTTAATCTCGGACCTCCCTGGAAGGTAAGAAGTTGAGAACTATGCACTAAGCTTCTAACCCCATAAGCCCTTCATATCAGCATGCATATAGTTTCACAACTGCCAGTGACTGAAATCCATTGATGGAATTATAAAAGTGCAAGTACTTACTATGCTAGAGTGCCTGTTTGCTGTGAGGAGCAGCGGTACTCAAAAAAACTATTGCACAATTCTGAGTAGTGCTGGCATTCTCCTTTTTAAAGTGAGGGGCAGATACTGAGTGCATTTAATGCACTGACTTTAGCACATCCCAGCCCAAAAGTTAAGACTTCTTCCCTGCACATCACCCACCTCAGCACTTGGCACATATGGACCCCCTGGGGTCCAGTCTAACATGCCCGCGCCCACCTCACCTCGATGATCTTTATGAACCAGGTGAATACCGGGTTCCTGGTGACGGCGATGAGCGGCACATTGGGGAAGACCTCCGGGATTATGAGCGGGGCAAGGGCAGTCATGACCGGTGCGGAGTAGGCTTCACCCCCTTCCTCCCCTCCGCTGCTCTCAGCCCCTCCGTCCCCTCCGGCCAGCGAGCAGAGGTGAGCCCAGGAGGTCTGCAGGTGCCTCCGCTGGGACTGGAAGGGCCCTCAGCCTCCGGGGACTGAGAGCCCCCATGCCCTGTGCGGGGAGGCCAGGGGCGGTGGAACAGGGCAGGCGGCGAGGGCACGGAGCCCCACTCTGGCCCTCGCCTTACAGGAGCCCCAGAGCCGCAGGTATCCGGCCATGCTGTGCGTCTGCTGTCACCGGGGAGGCGGCGCACATTGCTGAGCTAGCAGCCATGCACGCGCAAGGGACACCTCCAGGAGCTTCACCCATTGCTAAGGTCAAGGGATGCGCTTCAGGAATGTACACACAACACCAGAGTGTGTTATCATACTTCATAACAAGAAAACGTATAGTTTAATATTGTGAACACACACACAACGTGTTTGAGAAAACTAATAGAATTTTTTATAAAGTTATAAAATGCACAATTTAAATCGCACGTTAGGGACATAATAAAAGGACACTGCAGTAGTTCTCATTGTAAACTCAAAGAATCGGCGTCATTTTGACTTCTTTATTTGAGGTCCTCTCACAGTGAATATGAAAGTGATATTTCAAGATGGCTGCACGGCTGCCTGGAATTCAGGGGTCGTCATCGGCACTCACCGTTTACTTACTGTCACATACTGTGTCGATCCACACAAGCTGAACTCAAATATTGTCGCCATCTTGGAATTGTCATGCTACTCAAAGGACCATCTCCAAAAAAGACGTTTTCTTGGAACAATTGTTACCCGCAAAGATAATTCTGGTACACAGAAGTGAGAGCATCAACAGAACACGTCCAACAGGACGCTTGCTGTTACAGTTTCTCTAATTTGCAGTCTAAATGTTTACCAACTCATGAATAAGTAATGGCACCCTTTTGAGTTGGCATGTCTCAGTTTTCAATCGACCAATGTTTGAAGAATGAGCTTGTTGCAACCGCAACGAGAAGAACGTCAGAATAAAACAATAATCAAGCACTGCAAAGCCAAAATGTCGGACATTCACTGCCAGCTTTTTGTGCTGCCAAGGCTTGTTCTGCTCAGTCACGTTTTTTGTACACCTTTCTTTTTGGGTATTCTGTAGTCCCTTACCATTATAAAAGAAGAGGATGTGGTCTCACGGCCAGAGCTGCCGATTTTGGAGCTGGGAAACCAAGGTTCTAGCTTCTGGGCAAATCACTTAATCTCCCGTGCCTACCAAAAAACAAGCCCAATCCTCTGTAAAGCAAAGCCCAAAACCAAACTAACATCCTACTAAAAAAAAAGCCCAAATGACGGTCAACAGCAAAAATTGCTAAAAGCCTAAAAAATATAACCACGAAGAGGGAGGCATGGCGAAAGAAGTACTCCCAATACAACTGTGGAATTAGGAGGAGGTTGGAGGGAGGAAAACTATATTTAAATATAATCAGCTATGGTGCCGAAACTACACACAGGCAAACAGAAACAGAGCAGGAAACAAAGAAATAAAGTAGTCTCCCAGAGAACAGACAAATAACTGTAGTGTGATGAGACAGTACTTAGTCCCTGCTGCATGGGAGGAACGGAAGAGAGAAAGAAGGGACAAAGAGGCAGGACTGACCACTGGCAAGCTAGGATTTTTGAAGGACACTGAAACAAACAAATCAAAAGCTGGGGGATGGGTTTAACCCAACATAAGAAATTACAATAGGTCTTGAATGCTCGACCTAAAAAAGCGAGGGTGTATCATAAAAAAGAGGCTGTGGCATCAGTCAGCTGAGGACTTTGGAACTGGGAAACTGAATCAGGTTCGAGTAACAGCGTCGGCTCAATATCCTGTGAATATGGGCAAATCACTCCCTGTGTTCATAATATGAATGTATCCTTGTGTAATGTAACTGGTGCTCGTTTAAAGCGATTCAACACCTACGGGTCATGCCAGCCCTACATAAAAAAATATATATGTATCAGCGAGAAGCAGCAAGGGTCGTGAACAGGCCAGGCTGTGGGCTGACACCTTTCGGTCTGTTGGGTCTCTTGCGCTGGGTTTTACTGTTGATTTCCTGATTTTAAAATAAAACTTGCAGACAAGCGTAATTGCACACACTCTCCCATCCGTACCTTGTTGAGACGTTGAGGCAGCAGCTTTCTTTTCCTTTCACGCCCGCCACCAGTGCAGTCCCCGAAGTGACAGGGTGTGGGCTGATGTTTTTGACTGTTTAAGGGTCTGGTGGGTTTGCTGCACTGGGTTTTACTCTTGATTTTCCTGATGTTACCACAGGCCTTTTCTGCAGCAAGCTCAAACCTGCACACTGTCTCCCATACCTTGTAAAACACCTACAGAGCATATGAGGTGGTGGGCGGCAGCTTTCTTGTACCGTGCCGCTCCTGTGGCCAGTACAGTCCCCGAAGTGTAGGTGGCACAGGCCCAGAGTGTGGGCTGAGTTTGTTGGCAGTTTGTAGGTCTGTTGATTTCCCTGATATTACCACAAACCTTCCCTGCAGCAAGTATATATGCCTGCAGTCTCCTAAACCTTGCAAACATACATACAGCGTCCCTCGACAAGTTCAAAACTGCCCTGATTTGCAAATGTGGGGCACGTTTTTAACTGTCTGATTGCTAATCGGTGTCACCTTCAATTTAGCCTTATTGTCAGTCCCAAATTGGCGGGGGTGAAGGAGTGTATGCATTTTTCCTCTTTGGTCTGACTGACCATGTGAGCTCTCTGACTGACTGACTGACCATGACTGACCATGTGAGCTCTCTGACTGACCATGTGAGCTCTCTGACAGCTCAGGGCCGGACCGTCCGTCCGCAGCTCTTTAGCCTCACATAAATAAGCACTGCCTGCTGCGGCAGCCTAGTGGCCCCCTGCCCAGCCCAGCAGAGGAGCTTAGAATACTCTCATCCTGTCAGACGCACTCCTAAGAACTTCCGGTGGTGCAGTCTAGTTAGGTGAGACATGCACCTCTCTCTGCACTGAAGTCTACTCATCTCTGCAGGATGTGCATTAACCTACCAGGCCACCCTTCCAGTTTTAGTTGTATTTTACTGACAACCAGGGTCATATTTTCCTTAATTTCACTATATTTTTAAGCACACTGCTCTCTAAAACATACTCAGTGCCTATTGCATAGTTTTGATCCACGACTGATGTCTTGTCAAGCTTTGCATATGGCTCCACAGGCCCACTGAGAACTTCTTCAAGATGTGTCTTCATTGGGATGAATGATGATGCTGCATTTGTTTTTTTGCAGTACGGTCATCTTTGAAAGAGGCTGGTGACCTCTCAGCAGTTTGCATTAGTTTTCAGATATTCTACAGCTTCTCATTGCCCAAAAGGCTGTCATTTCTGATATTCATCTCTTTTAATGCACTTCATTGCTAGAGAAAGCGTCACTCTAAGGGTCACATATTTGGTAGTTGAATGTCACTCATAAGTGCAATGAAACCATGGAAATGTCACACATTATGAAACTGAAAACTTGGCAGCTGTGCAGCAGGAAGTCCCACCACACACAGAGGCAGGGACACACAGACCCTCCCACTTTACAAACAAAGGGGCTTATTTACGAGGAGCTTGCACAGTCGTTGCGTCATTTTTTTTAATGCACCAGAGGCGCTTTGTTTGCTCCAGTTTTACAAGATGATGCATCTAGGCAGATGCGTCACTTTCTATTGGCCTGCGTAGCTTTTTACCTTTATCGGAATCGGCTGCGTCATGTTAGAATTAATATATGCAAGGTAGATGTTCCCACATAAAATCCCCTATAAAACTGATGCAGTGGTATTTATGACTTTTTGTTAGGAAGCGGACCACTGCGCTTGCAATGCGTCAACATTCCTACGCCTCTGAAACCCAGGCGTAGGAATGACGCATTGGCTGTGGCATAGGAATCTGACCAGCTAAAATCTCTTCCAACAATGTAATCTGCAACGTCCCCTCAACAGGTAAGAGCACACATAAGGTAAGTAACACAGTAAATGTCACATTACACAGCATTAATGACTTGTTTTCATACACATAGTAGTCTCACACAATATGTGACACATATGTAGTGGTGCACATAAGTAAAGTATGCACACTTGTAAGCGAGACATACAGGACCAATTTAATAGAGTCCAAAGGGAGTTTTTCACCTTTTCACACTCTAATACATTAGTCCCCATACAGTACGCTACCTGCATCAGTCAAAACTGACGCATCGCCTCTGTTTTTTGACGCATTGCTGTAGTTGGGTCAGTCTTATAACCAACTACAGCAATGCACCACTTTTGGGCCTAATGCCTTGCAGCATCCTTCCCACAGACGCATCAGTATTTCTGACGCATCCGTGGGTCATGGAGCCCCATATTCTAAACACGGCGTGCTACTTGAATTCAAAGTACCTTAAAAAACAGAAGACAAGACGCGTTTGGCAAAACAGGAACAGTTTGTTTAATTAAAGTTTCGGCCTTTACAGGCACAGGGTCTGAGGGCTGTCTCAATTTGCATCCGGTAACCCTCGTCCTTAAATACAGAAATACAACAGGTTGTAAATAGTTCCGGCGCATGATATATGGTGAGGAATGTTGGTTGCTGCCTATGGAATCATAAATTATTGCTCTGATGATTACCACAGGAGAGTCTCGAACTTGTGTGGACACAATGCGGCCACCGGTGTACAAGTCCAGATGTCCAATGTTGGGGACGCGTGATCACTATGTGTGGTAGGTCCTGATTGGCTATGTGTACCTAACTCTTGTTGCATCTGACTTTTATGGTGTTTTGGGAATGAGCGTACCCCCTCCAGCCATGTGGGGCAATCTCCTTTGACCCATTGTAATGTTGCTGCACAAATCTGTGGGATCGATCAGTAGTTTCCTGCCTGTGTGTTTGCCTGTCAGCTATGCACCTTCCCACCTGTGACCTATCAATCGGAAATCCAGGGCTTTGGTCTGAGAGCTTGTTCAACTGCATATTTGTGAGCCGCGGTTGATGTACAGTTCACAATGGTCGAGTCTATCAATAAGAATTTTCATCGCAATATGGATGAGATATCATTTTCATCGACAAATGCATCGGATTCCATATTAACATTCCCCCTCTAGTTGATTTTTCAAGTAACCTACCCAACTCTTGCATTTGGATAGTCACATTATTTGGGGACTTTCGATCTGTTAGCGCGCTCTCTACAAGAACTACCTTTCTGTTTACCCTGCACTCTTCCCACTTTGAGGACTGCATTTTTACAGCAGGTGATCCCCATCTGTAGAACCCCACATACCAATAAGAACACAACAATAACTGACACCAGTAATTTACATAGTTCGTATAGCCACCGGGGGAGCCAGGAGTACCAATTTGAGAACCACCCCTGCTCAGGGGCACCTCCCTCCTCACGCATGTCTCTTTGTAAATTGTGCAATGCTTGGATGGCAAGTGTCAATGTTCCATTGTCCATGTTGTTCCCTGGGATGAAAGTGCAGCAGGCCGCCCCGATCTTGGCATACACTCTTTTCTCCATCACGGTAATTAAGTATAATACATATCTGTGCTGCATCACCATGAGGTGGATTGCTCGCAGTTCTTCCTTTATCAAATTGAGGCCGAGCTCAGTACTGTTCATTACTTTAAGCATCTCCCAACTGGTGATCTGGAGCTAATGGGCCTTAACTTTTATCTGTAGGGTGAAGAAATGTATAAACCCTTCTGCCACCATTTATACATCTGTGAACAGTCTGGATTCTACTGGAATGTTTTTGTACTGATCCCAGCCAAAAAAATCCACAGTTCTCTTTTTGCGAGCTTGGATCAAGAAGGTTGTCTTCTTCTTTAACTGGTGCTAATACAAGTTTGACAGTTCTTTTCTAGGAATGAGCAGGGTCAGGGTGTGTATGGTTACCAGGGAACAGAGTCCTTGCCATCCAGGGGCAAGCTGAGTATAGGCAAACTCGCCACATTGCCAATAGATATTCTTCAGCGTGGAGGTGCCCCATTGCATATCCGGAATATGTAGAAAAGCTCCGTAGTTAGTGTTGGTGAACACCGGCAGCGTGCCTTTACCTCTAAAACATAAAGAGAACATGTTTAGCTTTTGTACCATTAGGGGTTGACTCTTCCCTTCTATCAAAGTGTATCCACCCACCTCAGGGTCCCAGACTTCCTCACATGGGGTGGTTCTGTTCTCATTCGACACTTCCTCATGCAACCCATTTTGCCTTACCTCCCCAATGCTGGACGTCCCTACATTGGAATTCCATTTTCGGAGACCACTTGTTATTTAAGAAAACCTCCCCAGCTACACTAAGAGCCACTCTTGGTCCACGTAGGGTTTTTGCTACCTCCAAGAACCTTTTCTCTGGAAAATCTCGGGCCATGTGGTATCCTCCCCTATTTGACCTTTCCTCCATATCCTACCTAGCTCAGTTTGGATGTCTGTGGGTTCAGTCAGGATGTAAAAGGTTGTTGGGTTAGCTTCATATCTGGTCAGGTTTACTGCTACCCTGTGGGGTTCTAGCTTGTTGGGCTGAATCCTGGACCTTATCCTACAGAGACGGAGGTGGAGGAGACATTTTGCTTTCTCGGGGGCTTCTTCTTGGGATAAGTAAAGCCTGCCTGCGCCTACTACATACGGGATCAGTGAACAGACGTAGCATGACCTGGTTGATATTTGGGAGCCAATGATGGTCATGTTCTGATACCAAGTGTTCTGCAAGAGGGTGCTGTGTAATGCGTCTGGGATTCTGGTGTTCTCTCTAGTGTAGTTGTAGGTGACATGAGATAGATCCCTACGCAGGTGCTTTGGTAATCTTTTAGTAGACTCTGTTTTACTAGGTAGTTCCTCTGCAGTGAATAAGTGTGGGACTATCTATAGCAGACATATCGTCCAAAATAAAAATAATCAGACATTACTTATGGTTTGCAGTTGCAGATCTCGGTATGGATCCCCTCAGAGTCATCTGTGGTCCTCTGGTGTCTTTGTTTTTGCCGAACAGTTCATATAAATTCAAAGTCTCTGGTCCTAGGGTGATGTTGTCATGGAATGCTTTGCTTGTATGTTGATATAAGTAATGCCCGTTTTTCTCCTCCTCCGTGAGGGCTGCAGGCATTGGGTAAAACCATCGATGAGAGTCCAAAAGTTTTCCCTCCTTCCATTGGTGCATGGTTATCAATGTCCTTTTTCCTTAAATTGGGAGTGGATGACTAGTCAATGTTGGTGCATGTCGTCTTTTTTGTGGCTACCTGTTTCGGAAGAACTTTGGTGCTTGTTAATTCAGTTTTACTTAAACGTGTCCTGATGTCAAATGTTAACAAACCTCTATTTTGCCATGGAGGTGTGGTCCCATCAACTTACCAATCGTGATCTGGTGAGGTATCAAAGGTGTTGGATGGTGGTCTGGCGAACGGGAGGTGAACTGAAGGCAGACCGGGGCGAGTGGGGGCCTACGGACAAGAACCCGGTGAGTCGGGGAGAGTGGATAGTGAGCCAGAGTCCTCCTTGAACTCTCACTCGGCCGCGCATGCCTGCTGGCAGGGAGGTAGCAGGGAGGTAGCCGTAAGTGTGACTGCTCAGTGGGGGTGGCTTTCTCCTCCCCCTTCTTCCCCCTTACATCTCGGCACCTTGGAACCCACACGAGGACGAGGGCCAGGACGTCAGTTTCAAGTGCTTTAGGACTGTTTTAAGGATCCCTCAAAGTGCCAAGGAAAAAGTGCCGCTGGTTTAAAATGGAAAAAAACGAACAAAGCCAACGTGTGGTTACTGTCAAACGACCAGTAACGTCGGCCGTGACCATTGTGACTATTGTAGCCTGTTGTAGCCTGGTGTGGTCCACTCAAACAGAGGTGTCGAGCTCACACGCAGCCGTGCGGCTCGCAAAAGTGACACCACATCAAGATAATCAACCATGCGATCGGGTAGGGTGAGGAAGACACCGGGAGATAAAGTCGCCGCCCTTAAAAGACTTCCCAAAAGGCAAAAAATCGGGGAAACCAGCAAATGCAAACGGTGCAAGTTACACACTAAAGAGCCCGTTAATCCACCTATAGCCTCCATGTTTGGAAAATCAGTGGCAAACATAAAATCGACACACAACTCGAAATTTCAATTTTTAAAGGATCCCGGGTCATCTTTTTGCGCTACACCCGGAGAAACATCAGGTCTGATGATCCCGCTGGCACCCCTAAAAATCCCACAGCGGACAGCCCCAAGGGGGGGAGAGCAAGTCCAAATAATTACTTCAGGGATGCTAAACCCAAACTCCATTGAGATTCAAAGCCAGTGCACATGGAGTGAACAACCAGTAGATCACGACAAGAGCAACCCAGCCAGGGGAACCCCACTGCAAAATATAATTACAACAACAGCGACAGTACATGCTGCACAAAAAGACACCAGCATCAAAACAGAGCATCAAGAGCTACTACCCACCCCTAGCAAAATCAAGGGAGAAAGTATGCCAGGCAGTCTGGTTACAATGCAAAAGATTCAAGACCTCAACATCTCCATGAGCCTCTCCTCCCAAGCCACTGAGCATGGTCAAACAGTTAGCCCACAAAGCTTACAATCAAGCACTGACGATCTTGCGCACTTGTAGCTAAATTCATGCCTATCCTTTACAAACTTGGATGAGTCACAGGTGAGTAAACCTGCAGTAGGCACACAGGAGATAAGGGTGGAGGCCCAAGGAAGAGAAGAAGTGGAGAATCAGCTACTCAGCACAAGCCATACTGGCGGACAAGATAAGTCAATAGACTTTAGAGTCAACTCACTACCAAAACAAATTGAGAGATCTGGTTGAACTCCCAAAAAAGGGGCAAATAACAACAACAGCAACACTAATGGGCAAACAGAATTCATCACCCTGCTACTGCAAGCATTGCAAACATCAACAGCTAGCTTGATAATGCAGTCAGATAAATTGGACATACAAATAGATCTAATGAACGTCATCGCATCATATATAGCTGGAATAAACACAAAACTCGATAATCTAACCAATCTAATTAAAAGAGTACAATCAATCTATTCCCCACAGGAACCAGCCTGCACATGTGGGCCAATACTAGACAAATTAAGTTTCCTACCAACAGTGCTAGAACAGATACTTAGTCTGAACAAACGCTTGGTCACTCCGGCTATTAACTTAGAGACTGTTCATATAAAACAATCTGAGGTAATTACAAGTCAGATTCAACCACAGGTAGCTATAAATTCCACCTTAGAACATAAGAATGAATCTCAACTTCCCTTTGCTGTGACGGCGGAACACACAAGAACCAAGCAAGCGGCAGCACAGAATGACACAACTGGGCAACCTGAAAAGAAGCCGATTCAATCGAGAAGACAAAAAAAGAAGGAAAGGAAAGTGGGAAACAAAATGACTGATCCCGAGCCTCAGCTAGGCATCAGAGTATACTCCATCTTCTCCAAACCCAAAGCAGGAGATTTCCAAGAAGAACATCTCACCGAAACTACATCGGATAGACCCCCATGTAACTCTACTTCTTCTAATGAAGGGTCTGGAGGTATGTATATAGACAAGTCTCAGGCCTCCAGAAAATACACAAAGGACACAACTTCAACGGAAAAAGAGGTCTGTCCCTCAACATCATTTAAAGATCCCCTGAACATGGAGTTACTGGGTAAACCCTCAGTTGACATAGGAAAGCGGGAAAAAAACACTTGGATTGCTAAAGTGGCTGACGATGCGGTTAGCTATAAGGAGCCCGAAATACATATGACAGCCACTCCAATGATACCGCAGTCACAAGAAGTTAAGAAGGAAGTAGGCAAAGGTAGAATCAATACAGAGGAAAACTTAAAATCTCTAAAGATACAAGTTGTATCAAAGTCACAAACCCAGTCGAATGCCCAAAAATCGACACTGGAAACAGCAGTAAACAGGGAAATAAATAAGACAAATAATCGAATAATTGCTCCTATGGAAGTACATACATATGTAGACAAAGTGGACATAACATCTTTACCTCTACAGCCATTAAAAGAAGTGATAGATCAATGCTATCCAGAAGTACTTCAAAATCCAATACAACGATGTAATGTAACAAAGCAGTGTTGCTCGTCTCAAGGGCACTACGTTTTCGTATTCCAAATCAGGTCAAACCTCATTCGAAGAACCGCGATGATAAGGACATTAAAAGGGGAATAGCACAATGTACTGAGGTAACCCGACAGATGTTATGGACACCAGAATATGAAACGCAGGGCAGTCACAACATCTTGAATAGAAGCAATATTTTGAAACTCACTGCTGAAATTCTGGAACTAAAGAACATACAATCGTCAGACCTCATAGCAGTCCAATTTCTTCCGGGAACAACAAAACAACTAAAGAACAAACACTAACCACATGGCAAATGCCAGAGTTATCACACCTAATATTAAACAGCTCTGATCGATTTTCAGCCTGGGGTATACAAATATCAGCACCTACTACACCCCGTTACTCATTTCCCCTGAAAGAAATTTCAACGCATCAAATCAAAAGGAAAGTAAACCAGACATCAGTACCTACACAGGTCTATTCAATTTTACAAAACGCAAAAGGTAGGAGCGGTATAATCCAGACCCCAGATAGATCAGTCAAAGATCTACATGGGGAGAATGACTCAAACTCAGACCAATGGAACTGGCTTCCCAGCGTACTTAGCAATAAGAGGAGTGACTGACAAAAGAAAGATAGGGTTGGTAGCTCTGAATGTGGTGCTATACATATGCTATCTTGGAATATAGCTGGGGCAAGGCAACTACTTGAGGAGGGCCTTCCGCTTAAGGAGTGGGCAAATTGTGATATAATAGCTCTGCAAGAGACGTGGTCGCAGGAAGAACTCCGGATAGCAGGCTTCACTCATTAGACAGTAGCAGCAGAAAAATGTAAGCAATATGGCCGTGCAATAGGTGGATTGACAGTCTACGTATCTACAGCTCTAAAAATGAGAACAGAACAGTTGAAATCTCCTGATCCTAGCATACAACTTGTTAAATTCTCAGACCAATATTCAGATAAAAAAAGTACAATAATATTGATCAATTATAACACACAACCGAAGTTCCGAACTAAAAAGGAGAAAAATGCTCTCCTAAGTAAAACAATATCAGGTCTACGTTGTGCCAAGCACACATGGAATCTAATAGCGACAAGAGATTTTAATTCTAACCTGATATTCACGCCGGACGAAGATGAAATCCTGACAGCAGATAACACGTACTGGTGTGTTCAACAGCAATCTCAAGCTGGGACGACTCGCGTGGACCGTATTGGACAGCAACTAGCAACAGACCTCGAATATCAAGGCATGCGAGGGCTTAATGGAAGAACGGAAGAAGACTTCCCGCTGAAAAAAACATACTAACTCTCCCTTTAATGCCATTGCTGGCCCGTTTTTACATAGAGTATACCACCTTGAGCGATCACTCATTTCAACACATCATATTTAATTTTAACGTGGCAAGATTTCAGTCCACTAAGATACTAGAAGGCCAAATCAGCTCAACAAATTTATAACGCCTTAAATGGACAAACGAAATTAAAACAGATTTGTTCTCAATAATAAAAGATCTCCTGGCTGAATTGGCAAACGAACCTATGAATAGGATCCAAGCCTGGTCTCTCTTTTTAAACAAATTAACAACGAAAATGAAAGCACCCCAAGTTAAGGTTAAAAGACATGATCCAATTAAAGACTTACCAAACGAAGTGCAAGAGTTAAAAAGGGACCTAAAAAGAACACAAAGGAAGTTGCAATAAAAAAAATTCAGAAGGGATAACGTGGGAGACATTTCGACAATTAAGAAAACAATACAAAAAGAGAATTTGGGAATTTAAAAAAGTGAAAACGGAAAGCTTTTGGTCCAAATTAATTTATAGCGTTAGGCATCCAAACTCAAATAAATTTTGGAAGGCGATAAATCAACTGACCAGGCATTGAAACATCCTAATGTCAAACGTTCAGGAATGGGCCAACTTTCTCACGCAGAAATTTAAACAGAAGTCACCCAGCGTTCAGCTGAAACAATCGAAAGCAGATATTCCAAATAAGTTACAATTATTGGATGTAGGCGACTGTCAATCACTATCAATGGGCACGATTCAGTCGCCAGTGCAAGAATTAGTCCCATCAATAAACCACTCCCACTATACAACAGAGGACATAACAAATATAATAAATAAAGACAAAAGCGACAGGGCTCCTGGCCCGAATGGTATTTCGCAAGCCACTTACAAATATGACTCTGAATACTGGAGTATACATCTAGAGAAGCTTTACGCTGATGTTGAGATCAACAATTAAATTCCTGACAGCTGGCAAGGATCAATTATAACCCCTATTTATAAAGGAGGAGACAGAACTAACCCTTCAAACTACAGGCTAATTGCCCTACAGGATGTTGAAGCTAAATATTTTGCCTCACTAATCCTTGAAGATCTGGTCAACTGGTCAGGGAAACGCAATTTGATCCCAAAAAATCAAACAGGCTTCAGAAAGGGGATTGGAACTATCTCTAACATTCTGTCAATCGCTCTGATAGCAGAAAAATGTAAGAACAAGGAACAGGATCTGCACCTTTGTTTCATAGACCTAAAAGCTGCATTTGACAGTGTGGACCGGAAATTATTGTGGGCAAAATTAAAAGGCTGGGACATACCGGAGAGAATCTTAAGGGGTCTATTGTTATTTTATACAGATACTTGGATTCGAGTGAAACTTGGAGACGGTGCTAGAATCTCAAGAAAAGTGTATACTACCATGGGCCTGAAACAGGTGTGTGTGCTGGCCCCGCACCTGTTCAACTTATTCATATCAGACCTATCTGGAAAGCTCGATAGAATCAATTCACATTCACCGTACTTAGGTAAGCTACAACTCTCGCACCTTGCCTATGCAGACGACATTGTTCTCTTGAGTCTAACTAAGGTTGGTCTGACCAGGCTATTAATCGAACTTTCTGAATTTCTGTCCACAAACAAGCTGGAACTCAACACATCCAAAACAAAAACAATGCTTATTACCAACCGACTAGCCCCACAACACAACATCTGGCTAGAAGGCAAACTATTGGAGAATGTATCCAGCTACACGTATTTGGGATATTATATAGATGACAAGTTATCCCTTTGTGACCAGAAAAACTACATGACACAGCGAGCGGGGGCCTTAACATTCACCTTCAGGTCATTGGCAAAGAAATTGGGGGGGCCATCACTAAGGCCACTCCTGTCGACCATATCCGCCAAAGTACTGCCAACCTTATCTTATGCTAGCACCGCTATGCATGGGAAGGGTTTGGAGATTCTTAATAATCTAATAAAAAGCATTTATAAAAAGGTTCTTCAGCTCCCCATGGCCGCCTCGCCAGCGCAAATGCGCCTGGAATTTGGGCTAAAGAATGAATCATTGGGTAGACTTTATACATATACAAAGGTGTGGTACCGGATAAAACAAAACGCGGAGGAAAACAGCTTCAACGAATCATTATGGTTGGAACTGGAAAAGGATGAAAAATCGCAGGCCAACCAATTTTTGGACAGCGAGCTTAAGGCAACTTGTACTATTGATCTCTGGAACAAAAACATGCCTTTTCCAACATTCAAGCTGGCACTAAATAAAGCAGCAAAATTTCATTCGCTGATATTGGACAAAGGCATTTTCTCCCAAAGATCTCACTTGTGGACAGTGATTAATAACTACAAAGTCCTTAAACCGGCGGCCTACCTAGATTCTACATTCTCTATCCACATAAAAAGACAACTGATGGCACTGCGGTTCGGGAAGTTCCCTACATTGGCTGATGCACCGCATTGGAAGCATATTGAGTCAAAAGAATGCCGTCTTTGCGGCAGTCAAAAGGAAGATTTTATTCATCTCATATGTCACTGTAAGAAGCTGCAACCACCGCGAGTCACTTTCTTAAGGAGAGCTTTCTTGGATAGAGGAATAAGCTCGTGTAGAACTGCCATCATTAGAGGATTGGATCCAACCGACTCCCAAATTAACTGTAACTGATAACGTTTTTATGAGCTCTAACCCTGGGCGTAGTTCGTGTAGTAGCGCTACGCGTAGCTACGCGAAGTGCACTTCGCACTATGCGAGCTACGCGTAGCTATGCGAACTGCGTAGTGCGGTAGGGAAATGCTGTTCGCAATGATTGCACAGTGCCGAATGCTTATCCGCACTGTGCAATCGTTGCGAACGGCATCATGCACAGTGCAAGCGGTTGTTTTCTGCCGCTCGAGTAGATTTGTACTCGAGCGGCAGCTTTCTCAACGCGGACTGGTAGTTTCTCACCGCGAGCGGTTGCGAGCATACGTGACCACTCGCAATGAGAAAACCTGACCTCCCCGCGTTGAGAATCTCGCCGGGAGGTTTATTTTCCACGCTCGCGATCGGCAACTTGATGTTGCCGATCGCAAACGAGGAAAAAGTCTCGCTGGGATGTTGATTTTGCTCGCTCGCGGTCGCCAACTTGACGTTGAAGACCGTGAGCGAGCAAAAAATGCCCGCTATGCGTTTTTGCACTGTGCTACGTGCGATTCGCGTAGCGCGTAGTTGCGCAAACTCCGCAAACTCCGCGAGCGTAGCGTAGTTTTCCACCCAGGCCTAATGAGCTCATGACCAAGCACTGAAAGCAGAAGCATTTTAATGAGGTAATCTTAACAGGGGATGAAAGCTACTCCCACATGCCATTGTACAGAGGAGGAGGAGACGATACAGGCGGTCATCTCCGATTACTTGAACTAACAAAGTATGCTCCCCTTTAGTAGTATTGGCAGTACAATTTGTTAGTTACGGGACTAAGAGACTTACAGATGTAACTCATGGCCAGATAGGAAGTAAATAATAGACTGACGCCGATAATGATTACTTTTATCACATGCACTTTATTGGTATATTTGCATGTTCAGCCAGTAAAACAAGGAAGTAAGAGCAACATTGATACGCATTACATACTGATTTTATACTTGCTGTTTTTACACTCTTTATGATGATTCTTATTCTGTAAAATGTTAACTTGTTTTAAATTTTTGAGTGAAGGATGTTGTTTTACGTAAAATTGTTATGGTTTTAATTAACTATACAATAAACTAATATAGATTTGGATGACCCCTGCTGAATACGTTTTTGTTTAGGGAAGCGAGAGTATTATCTAAAAATGTTCGTTACTAAAAACTCTTTTTATTTTTGCCAGCCATTGAGCCCCCCCCCCTCCCTATCCCATTAGATTGTTACTGGAACTGTTCTAACAAATGTTGGCTATAATTCGTCAGATCCGTGTTTGGGTACCACTGTGGCTTTTAGCGGGGGTTCTGGGTATACAAATCACCCCTCATGGTGTGCGCGTATGCGAGCGCGGTTGCTGTGCGGTCCTTTCCTGGAAGTATTTTCCTGCTTCAATATCACTTTCAGTTTCCAATTGCGCTTATTGTGCTTTCTGTGCTCGGGAGTCTGGTAAGAGGGGCCTGCTGCCGATGGGTGTGGCTGGCACTTGCCACGTGCCCAGGGGATACATTTTTGTGTTTGTGCATTTCCTCTTCCCTGCACGTGGTGTGCTACGTGACCCTGTCTCGTGGTATCAGGCATTTGGCACTGGCTGATCTTGACCCCTCCTTTTATCTAGAAACTTCTTTTTGGGCTAAGTTTGGCAAATATTTTTTTCTAGTTTTGGGTGTTTCCTTAAGTCACACAAGATCTACTGCTTATTTGTCACCTGGGGAGAGGGTAAGGGGCTGCTTCTGTGCCCCTCTTCTCCCACCTATGCCGCCTCGTGGTGTCTGATGCTAACACCACGAGGCGGCATACGTGGGAGGCTAACTGTTTTTCCCTGGATGGTGTCTGTAAGGTTTTGGAGCACTGTTGGTCACTATGCTTGGTATGGAGGTGAGCGCACCTGGTGCCCTACATTGGTTGAAGTTGAAGTGTTGAAGTGCATTTTTGGGAACCCCCTTGCCGGGCACCCCCCCTCCCTTGGACCACATCCCGCTTCCTCTCAGTGCACTGATGGGCCCATAGCCCCTAGCATTTTGGCTGTGATCTCTTTAGATGACTAACTTGGCTGTTATCATTTTGGCTAACTAACTGGTGCACATCTTGTCAACCTCCAGAAGGGGGAAGAGTCCGGTAACCAGACCTTGGGGAAATAAAAAAATCAGGACATTTTAGAAAAATATGAAAGGACTCGGTAGTGCCCTAGCAAATTTTAATGCCTGGCCACCCTCGTAGACCTCCTCTCCCAACCGGAGTCTTTAAACTCGTCATTATGCAGAGGCGTCAAAACTTATTGACCTTCGAGACGGGTGTTGTGGAACTTTAGGGTCTGATCATCCCAGGCGCTAGGAGAACGCGGTTCCTGACACCGAGGATGGCTACTGCTTTATAATGAAAGGGAAGGCCTCCGTCGATTTGGAGGCTTAGGGCTATGGGCTATGTGGGGCGCTTGTTGGGACTACACACTATGGAGGAAACATTGGGGCTGGACATGGTGCCCGAAAATGGGGCCCCCTTAAAATGGTAATTGGAACCCGTCCCTTTTGGACTTGGCTACGGGACCTGGGTGTCAGTTTTTAATCAGTATATCCGCCCTCCTCATCAGACTGCCCTGTCCCTGGGGTGTGGCTAGCCAACCCCGCCCTAAGCGATCAGCAGCAGAGAGGGGCCCTTTCTCCCGGAGGCACCCTAGGTAACCCGGTTATTCCACGCTCTCATGGGGTCGCCATTACTGTCAAATTTTTAGTGAGGATACCCGGTTGACAGAACACATGCAGCAGGCCAAAGCACTTGTACCCCAGTAAATTCCATTCTCCTTTATATGCTTTTCTAGGGGAGGAGGATATTGGTTAAGTCTACTAGGGGTTCTTCTGCTGTATTATTATTATTACCTATCTAGTCTACTGTGAGTTTTGATTCTGAGGTTGCGTGAAGGTGCTTCATCCCCATACTGTTACCCCTCCCTGCCGGGGCTGTGGCCCGACCCCTCTTGTGCAGAGTTCCCTGTCTGCGGCTGTTGCTGCCACATGTTTGTCCAATTATCTGATCCCTGCTGCGGAGGTGCGGCGGACGGTGGACCTCCTTGAGGCTGAGTGTAGGGTGAATTCTGATTCCCCTTGAGGCTGAGTGTAGGGTGAATTCTGATTCCCCTGTGCTTGGTGTTGTGGAGAAACCTCCGTGGGGTTTTGCTGTGTCAGGCCCTGGTTCATCTATCTCTGCTGCTTTTGCTGCTCATGCTATTTCTTAAACTGCATCTCTCTGCCAGGTGATCCGGCCTATGGAAATAGTACTCCCTAAGGTCTGGTTGGTGCCAACCTCCCCGGCCTTTACCGCTATAGCTGTGTTGGAACCCTTTGGGCCTGCTCCTGGTTTTCTCCATTCTTCTCTTGTAACTTTTTGCGGTAATGTAGTATGTGGGCTGGTATCTCCCGCCAGGGTTTGGTGTCTAAACTGACTATGCTGTCCAGCCCGCTCTGATCCCTGCTAGAAGCCTCTCATCCACTTCTACCTCCGACTCTTCCCAGCTTTGCACTATGTACTTACCCTCACTTCCCTCATATGAAGAACGCGCTGCCCTATAGTCTTGCTGTAATTCCTGGTTGTGTGTTCTTTCGTTTTCCAACCTAGCTTGCACCTCTCTTCCTCGCCCATCTGGTTTGCCTCCTTCACTCTGCCCTATGCGTCACCCTCTTTGGCCAGGTTTCGCCTTCAAGCTCACTCTGTTGTCTCCTCGGCTATCTGGGCAACTTCTGTAACACCTCCCTCGTCATCAGTTCCCGGGGGACTGGAGTTCCCTTCCTCTCCCTCACTCGCAGACTCACTATCGAGGGCAGCCACTAACCTTCCTGTCACTCGTGCATGCTTGCCTCAACCCATGGGAGTGTGTGTTTTACTTGCTGTTGGGGTACTATGTCTTGGGCATGGTAGATGGGGGGGTTGAGCTTGGGGACCATTCCAAGATACTTGGGTTGCGCTGGAAGTGTCTGGGCTCACTGGCTTTTTGTCTTCTTGTGTTTGGGCCTAACTGTCCTTCTTTCTGTGGGGGGCTCGTCAGCCCCTATTATTATCAGATTTCAGTACCCTAATGCAGCGGTAGCTGGTGTGAGCACCTCCATTCTCACATATGGTGGGGAGGTGCTGACGGTTTTTCTGCTAACGGCATTGTCGGGCTATCGCCTTTGACCTCTTTGAAGATGGCCCACAGTTCTAATAATACCTCTCTCTTGTTTCTCTTTTGACTTGTATACTTGGTCTTTATATGTGTTTTAGTATTCTCAAGTATGTTAATGTCAAATGTCACCTCCTTAGGCCTGGGAAATGCGTGTGCCTTCATGTGTGTGTGCCGTTCATGGCAAAACTTATTACGTTTCTTTATCTGTGTGGAGAACCTGGTTTGATGTGCTTTAATGGGGAATTCATGAAAATTTCAGTGATTTCTGGACAATAACTCTGATCGATGTTTTGGAAAGATTTTGTTTGTTCTAATCGTGGGAGCAAACATACATGGTGCACTCTTACTATTTACATACTGGAGCTCAGCACTATTCACAAATGCAATGAACAATTCAACTTGACCATTTTAACGAACACAAGATAGTAATGCATATAATAATAGTGCAACCTGCACTATATGCATGACATCAATACTGGCACATAATACAGTTCGCAATTAATAAACAACAGCACAACAGTGCATACATATTGCACTCTGTTGTGCCCTGTACAAGTAGACACAGTTAGCCATGTAGAATTTCCAAGTCTTCTTTATTGGTTCCATGTCCAGTTAACATCTTTCTTAGTCCAGCCAGCTCTGGTCAAGTACCAGCCCCACCAGGAGCAGCCTGCCTAGCTGCTCAGCCCATCTCTAACTGTCACCACTCATCCACTCAGGCACCCAGGCATTCCACACATCACAGTCACACCAACATTCCGTAACCAACTCACACTCTGGCTGAGCAGCTAGGAGGACCTAGTCTGGTTTGCATGTAAATGTAATACTGAGTGTTAGAACTGGGGGTCTCTAGTTGGCAGAGGTAGGTACCTTTGACCAAATAGGGACCTTTGCTTCTACGTCAGGGCAAGGGAGTTACACTACTGGATAACCCCTGCTCACCCCCTTGGTAGCTTGGCACGAGCAGACAGGCTTATCTCAGAGGCAGTGTGTTAAGCATTTGTGAACACATACAGTAATACAGTGAAAACACTACAGATGGACACCACACAGGTTTTATATAAATAACTATTCTTTATATAGACTTAACACAAGACCATAAACGACAAAAATCCACAATACTGTACTCAAAATAGACTTAAAGATGGTAGAAGTAACTTAGTTCAAGTTAATGGTAAATGCAACAAAGTTCTCACAAAAGTACCTGGATGCGTAACGCAAAACAAACAAAAAGGTTCGCAGGGATGGAGATGCGTCGGTTCCCTCCTTCGGGGGAGACGATGCCTCGCGCCTCAATGCTTGCGCAGAGTAGGGGATGCGTCTTGGTCCTTACCGGAGAGGAGGTGATGCATTGATTATCGTACTGCGTTCCGGTTGCGATGCGGCAAGATGGCGCCTCGATGCGATGCAACGATCCGGTGCGATGCGATAAGATGGCGTACTTGATGCGACGACGTGAAGACGATGCGTGCACGCCTGGTGGCCGTGCGGCTACTCTGTAACTTTGGAGCCGCGACAGGCCCTGCGACACGCTTCTCCGGTGATACCCCGGCGACCTCTGCGGCGGCGACACGCTTCTCTGGTGATGCGTCGGGTAACAGCTTTGACGAAGGCTCTCTTCTGTGGTGATGCGGCGGCGACCTCTGCGGCGGCAACACGCTTCTCCGGCGATGCGACAGCAACAGCTGCGACTGCGACACGCTTCTTCTCGTTGAGTCGCGCTTCCAGCTCCCAGCGACACGCAGGCTTCTGCAGTCAGAATTCCCAGCAAGGGAATTCAGAGGGGAGCTGGTGGTGAAGTCTTTTGTCCCTGAGACTTCAGCAGGAGGCAAGCACAAGTTCAAGCCCTTGTAGTAATATTCTGCACGATGATGAAAGTTCTTTAAAAGTTCCTTCTCCTCTCCTTGGCACTGAAGACACCACTGTAGGCCAACCCAGCAACACAGCACACTGGCAGGGGGGCAGTCCAACTCCTACAGCTTCCTTTGGTTCTTCTCCTTGGAAGAGGTTCGTCTTGTTGTTCCAGAAGTGATCTAAAGTTCTGGGGTCAGGGCCCCAATATTTATACCCCTAAATCCTTTGTCCTCTGAAGGCAGAGGGGCCTTTATCTGGTCCAAACCAGTTCTGTGCAGTCCTGGAGCACTTTGTTTACAGGACTCCTTCTTTCCTTTGACAGTGTGGGCCAGGGACATCAGACGCACCACAGGAGGTGGAGCCAGCATTGTGGAAGGCAGGCACAGCCCTATTCAGACTCAGGTGTAACTCCTCCCATCACTCTACATGCAGATAGGTCTATTCAGCCCTGTGCTGACTCACCCTGCCTCCTGGAATCCCCCAGCCCCTGTCACTCACAAAACCAGACACCTAATACACAACCTAGCAGAGGCAGGCTTGGACAGTTAGGCAAGAAAATACCTACTTTCTAAAAGTGGTATTTTCAAACAGAGAATGTTAAAACCAACTTCACTAAAAGATGTATTTTATCATTCTGAGTTCAGGCATACTAAATTCGTTTTTCTACCATGATCCCTGGGTCAGTTACGATTATAAGGTGTTATAATCATTCTGCCCATTCTGGCCTATGGGGACAGGTAGCCTTGCAATAGTGAAAAACGAAATTGGCTGTAATTCACTATCAGGACATGCCACACACACCAGGACATGTCCTACCTCTTACATACAATGCACCCTACCCGGAGGTCTACTTTAGGGGTGACTAACATGCAGAAAAGGGAAGGTTTGGGGACTGGTAAGTGGGTGCACTTACCAAGTCAACATGGCAGTACCAGACTGCACACAGGCTCTGCAATCGCAGGCCTGAGACACGCTTTCCAAGCTGCTCCGGTGGGTGGCACAACCAGTGCTGCAAGCCCACCAGCAGCATTTGATTTACAGGCCCTGGGCACACGCGCTGCACTGTACTAGGGTCTGACAGTAAATCAAATAAGCCAATCAGGGAGTCACTAATCCATTACATCAATTTACACGGAGAGCATATGCACGTTAGCACTGATCAGCAGTGGTAAAGTGTCCAGAGTCATAAAACCAACAAAAACAGGTCAGAAAAAGTACAGGAGGAAGGCAAAAAGTTCAGTGATGACCCTGCAAAAAGGGCCAAGTCCAACACAACCCCCTTCCAGCCAAAACGCAGGGTAGACCAATCACTACCTTGATGGGCTTCCCTGCTTTGGGCGATAGAACCTGGACCCTGGCCCGCAACAGCAGGGGCATGTTCCAGTTCTATGCCAATCTGAACCTATCTGGATCCCTCTGTCCATACTCTCAGGGCCCACCAAGCTAACCCATGGAGAACCCTTCTCCTCACCTGTGGACACCATCTGTGCAGCACCTAGCCTTAGCTTGCTCACAGGTGTGTCCCAACAGACAGACAGTAAGCTCATGGCCAACACAGGTGTGGCCCAGTCCACCCCCAGGGTGTGACTTTTGTCCCCCCCCCCAGGGGACACTTTGTCCACCAGGACAGCAAGCCACAGTGGCCACTGACAGTGGTCAGTGATGAGACCCAGGCCTTATGCCTCGCAGGGCTCCCAAACCTCTGTGGAGTTAGAGAGCGGGGGGCAGTAGCCCCAGGTGCTTGGCACCCTTTGTCCACTCTCCCTCCTGTCAGGTCAGGTAGGACATCCTGACACTGACCCACCAGCCCCGGGCCTGTACCTGGCAGCTGGACAGTAGACTGGGGTGGGCTTTCCTACACCCGGTCCTCCTTCTCCTCGTTGGGGCTCTGTACCCTCCCACCTGGAAGGGTACCCCCTTCCAGAACTGCCAGGGCACCTGTGGCAGGTGTCCTGCACAATTCGCCCACCAGTTCAGGGGTTCTATCCTGCAACTAGGCGTCCAGGTCAGGGGGGACACCCCGAACCTGGCCCTTCAACCTAGGGTCTAGACCCTCCAGTTGAACCGGGGTCAGAAGCGAGGACTCCCTCCCTCTGCACCCCCTTCCAGAGCACTGTACCCTCCCACCTGGAGTGGTACCCCTAGAAGACCAACCGCTCAGGACGCTGTGTACAGTTGTCCCTCCCTCCAGGTCAGACAACACCTGAACCTGGCTTCCCAACCCAGGGACCAACCCCTGCGGTTGAACACTTGCCCGGCGCACCAGGACTTCATGGGGAGCACATATACCCCCCCCGGGGTGACACACAACTCATGTGTCGTCTGACAGTCTGCCTGGCGCAGATCTCCCGACCCCTGTCCATCTGACAGTGCGTTAAGATCCCCCAGGACAGAAGTGGTGTCACCATGGTCATTCACTGGTGGCTCAGCCCTTCTGGCTGGCCCCTGACCCACTGGTTCTTCCACTGGGGACTCTTTCCCCCTCTCACCCCTCAATCTGGACTTCTGCACCCTCCACTTAGGAGTGGCACTGCCAGACACCAGAACTGATGGAGGCCTGCTTACAGACACTCCTAGTTCACCAGACACTAGGGGATCCCCCTCAAATGGCCTACCAGTACAGCCTAGGCCCCCAACCTGGTGTTCCCTTAAGGAACCCTCCAGGCCCTGAGACTGGGTTTCGGGCACCTTGGGACATGCAGTCCCACACTCACTCCTTCTCTGCAGAGACAGGACGTGAGCCCCTACACCCCTCCCACTACCACGGGACCTAGCTGGGCTACACTGAACCTCTCCCACCACTCTGGGTTGGAAGACACCTGAGCCACTCCTCTTAGCGTCAGTCCCCAATGCCTCTTCAGACCCTCTGGAATCCACCAAAAGGTCTGCCTCCATTGTGAGCTCCCTGGGGTCAGAGAACTCACACTCCACCAGGTGTTGGCATAGCTCTGGAAAATAGGGACTTACAATATGCTCTCCCTCAATTGGATCACACAGACCCACAAAACTATCCTTCACCTCACCATCCAGTGCCTTGCACACGTACCCCACACCACTCTCCTGAGACTGGCAAGACAGCATCTGACTGTCTCTGTCACTCAAACCACACTCTTCTGGGCGGTCTCCACACTCACACACCAGGACTTCAACCATGGGGGAACCCCTCTCCCTGCACCTCTCATCTAGAGTCAGTAGAGTGTCCCTCCCACCACTAGGACCATGAACCCCTGTGCCAGTTCCCCAATCCACCTCAGGGACACTGCGCACCACTGGAGCTACCTCATATCCTTGAACCTCCTGGTGTAAATCAACCCCCTCCAAGTCAGGCGCCACATCTCTGGGCGTGTGTACTACTCCCTTAGCACTAGATAACTCAATATTGCTGCCACCATCTGAGTTGGATTCCACCTCCAACTCAGCAAAGCTCACTTCCTGAGCTACACAATTTTCTTGTTGCTGGGCTGAGACCCTCATGGCCTCAAGCTTCTCGAGCTCCAAATCAAGCTCTCTCATTCTCAACTTGTGTTCCAATCTCATTCTCTTTTCCTCTAGGGCCAATTTCTTACTTTCCAATTCCAACTGCCCACCCATCTTAAGCTTGGTCAGCTCCATTTCATGCATCCTACTTCTCTCCCTGTCCTCCAGCTCTCCTGGGGACAGGCCCTTGGAAAAAACACTGCTACCTAGTGGGGAAGGTGCTTTCCTCCCCCCTGGACCCAGTGGCCCATCTAGCTGCCCTTCTGCATTCTCAGCCCCCTCCTCCTGCTCTTCCACATGCTCAGGGGTGCTCCTTGCTTCCACCCAGGCACTCAGCGCCTTTTGGAGCTCATCCTTCTTGGAGAGACCGGTCATAGCAACTTTAAATTTCCTGCAGAAGTGCTTCAGCTGTTTCACAGTGTAACTTTCTAGTTTCTCTTCCTCAAAATAAAAATCAACAGATGCGATGGACGCTGTTTTGCTCATGGTGAAACTTGGCAGTTCTTGGCAAAAATAGAAATCCCAGGAAAAAACAATCTACCAAAATGTAAGTGGTTGCGTTTGGTCTGCACTCACTAGTAGTGTACACCAATCACTGTATATGAGTCACAAATGCAAGTCCAGAATCCTCACTGCTGACCACCAATGTTAGAACTGGGGGTCTCTAGTTGGCAGAGGTAGGTACCTTTGACCAAATAGGGACCCTTGCTTCTACGTCAGGGGAAGGGAGTTACACTACTGGATAACCCCTGCTCACCCCCTTGGTAGCTTGGCACGAGCAGACAGGCTTATCTCAGAGGCAGTGTGTTAAGCATTTGTGAACACATACAGTAATACAGTGAAAACACTGCAGATGGACACCACACAGGTTTTATAAAAATAACTATTCTTTATATAGACTTAACACAAGACCATAAACGACAAAAATCCACAATACTGTACTCAAAATAGACTTAAAGATGGTAGAAGTAACTTAGTTCAAGTTGATGGTAAATTCGACAAAGTTCTCACAAAAGTACCTGGATGCGTAACGCAAAACAAACAAAAAGGTTCGCAGGGATGGAGATGCGTCGGTTCCTTGCTTCGGGGGAGACGATGCGCCGCGCCTCAATGCTTGCGCAGAGTAGGGGATGCGTCTTGGTCCTTACCGGAAAGGAGGTGATGCATTGATTCTCGTACTGCGTTCCGGTTGCAATGCGGCAAGATGGCGCCTCGATGCGATGCGACGATCCGGTGCGATGCAATAAGATGGCGCCCTTGATGCGACGACGTGAAGACGATGCGTGCACGCCCGGCGGCCGTGCGGCGACTCTGTAACTTTGGAGCCGCGACAGGCCCTGTGACACGCTTCTCCGGTGATGCGCCGGCGACATCTGCGGCGGCGACACGCTTCTCTGGTGATGCGTCGGGTAACAGCTTTGACGAAGGCTCGCTTCTCTGGTGATGCGGCGGCGACCTCTGCGGCAGCAACACGCTTCTCCGGCGATGCGACGGCAACAGCTGCGACTGCGACACGCTTCTTCTCGTTGAGGTCGCGCTTCCAGCTCCCAGCGACACGCAGGCTTCTGCAGACAGAATTCCCAGCAAGGGAATTCAGAGGGGAGCTGGTGGTGAAGTCTTTTGTCCCTGAGACTTCAGCAGGAGGCAAGCACAAGTTCAAGCCCTTGGAGTAATATTCTGCAAGATGATGAAAGTTCTTTAAAAGTTCCTTCTCCTCTCCTTGGCACTGAAGACACCACTGTAGTCCAACCCAGCAACACAGCACACTGGCAGGGAGGCAGTCCAACTCCTACAGCTTCCTTTGGTTCTTCTCCTTGGCAGAGGTTTGTCTTGTTGTTCCAGAAGTGATCTAAAGTTCTGGGGTCAGGGCCCCAATATTTATACCCCTAAATCCTTTGTCCCCTGAAGGCAGAGGGGCCTTTACCTGGTCCAAACCAGTTCTGTGCAGTCCTGGAGCACTTTGTTTACAGGACTCCTTCTTTCCTTTGACAGTGTGGGCCAGGGACATCAGACGCACCACAGGAGGTGGAGCCAGCATTGTGGAAGGCAGGCACAGCCCTATTCAGACCCAGGTGCAACTCCTCCCATCACTCTACATGCAGATAGGTCTATTCAGCCCTGTGCTGACTCACCCTGCCTCCTGGAATCCCCCAGCCCCTGTCACTCACAAAACCAGACACCTAATACACAACCTAGCAGAGGCAGGCTTGGACAGTTAGGCAAGAAAATACCTACTTTCTAAAAGTGGTATTTTCAAACACAGAATGTTAAAACCAACTTCACTAAAATATGTATTTTATCATTCTGAGTTCAGGCATACTAAATTCGTTTTTCTACCATGTTCCCTGGGTCAGTTACGATTATAAGGTGTTATAATCAAACTGCCCATTCTGGCCTATGGGGACAGGTAGCCTTGCAATAGTGAAAAACGAAATTGGCTGTAATTCACTATCAGGACATGCCACACACACCAGGGCATGTCCTACCTCTTACATACAATGCACCCTACCCGCAGGTCTACTTTAGGGGTGACTAACAAGCAGAAAAGGGAAGGTTTGGGGACTGGTAAGTGGGTGCACTTACCAAGTCAACATGCAGTACCAGACTGCACACAGGCTCTGCAATGGCAGACCTGAGACACGCTTTCCAAGCTGCTCCGGTGGGTGGCACAACCAGTGCTGCAAGCCCACCAGC
This sequence comes from Calotriton arnoldi, assembly GCA_963921515.1. Classification (NCBI taxonomy): domain Eukaryota; kingdom Metazoa; phylum Chordata; class Amphibia; order Caudata; family Salamandridae; genus Calotriton; species Calotriton arnoldi. The sequence goes on from CAWUFW010025428.1 coordinate 28,518, forward strand.
AGCATTTGATTTACAGGCCCTGGGCACACGCGGTGCACTGTACTAGGGTCTGACAGTAAATCAAATAAGCCAATCATGGAGTCACTAATCCATTACATCAATTTACAGGGAGAGCATATGCACTTTAGCACTGATCAGCAGTGGTAAAGTGCCCAGAGTCATACAACCAACAAAAACAGGTCAGAAAAAGTACAGGAGGAAGGCAAAAAGTTCAGGGATGACCCTGCAAAAAGGGCCAAGTCCAACACTGAGGATATAACATTATCCCTTTCCTTTAAATAAAAACAAAAATGAAAAACTTCAAGAGAAGAACTATGCACAGTAAAGCAGTAATGTTCGGAACTCAGGGATGCAACATAAAGCAAAACATCATGAGAGAGTAAACAGTACAAATCAAGAAAAAATGGGCAAAATACGACAACAAAAATATGAGCATCAATATCTCCCATCCTCCCCCATGAAAAATTATAAAAACATTTTGAAGCGTAAGCTTGTAGAGATTTAAGTACAAATTGTAATACTTTGCAACATAAACTGTAAAGTTATGTACTGTAAAGCAAAGGGGAAAACACCACGCAACACCAATCTCAATAAACATAAAGAGAATAGAGCAAAGGGTAACACACCCCGCAACACCAATCCCAATGTAGATGAATTAGAGTAACGCAAAGGGTAACACACCCCGCGACACCAATCCCAGCTGCAAGGGAACTAACAAGAATATGGAGAAACGCCCATGTAGGGATGTACCTTTGTACTGCGCGCATCTGTAAATGGGGTTTAAACCCATATCCCAACCCTGTGTAAGGGTTATACTCAATATCGATTATGTATGGGAACTAACCCATGGCCCAACCCACATGTAGGGGTCACTAACTGGGACTCAAACCCAACCCCATCCCTGACGTAAGGGATACAACTGTGATGGGACTACTGCCATTGCCCCAAAGCCATCCCTCATGTAAGGGATAAAACTGACTGTGATAACCACCCATAAAACTCACGGACCACCATAAATGGGGAAACATAGACTGTGACATCACGACAACAAGTATACTGTAGGAGAAAATTGCTTTAACTTAAACTGTAAGTAATGCAGACTCTATATCTTTGAAATACAACACTCATGGCAAATTAATAGACCATGCCCCTCAGAATAACTTGGATGTCCCTATGCGACACGCCAGTGAGCGATCTCTCACCCGAGTTGTGCTAGGTAAAAACTACCCCTGAGTAAGGGAACAAAAAAACACCACCAACCAAATTGCTAGACATCACACAAAATATTTGCAGACAATAAGCATTTGAAAGATAGACAATGACAACCAAATATAGTGAGTCTTTAGACTAAACGTCACGCCCTTGCGTAAGGGAACCTAATCGTAAAAACTGGGGAAAACATGACACTTCACATGTGTGTATTTCAAAAGTGTGCCACGCAAGTTGTGACCATTACACAAATTGACTAGACTGTAACTTGTTACCCAAGAATCACATATCAGAAATCAACATGTTGTGTGTTAACATAAATGACCAAGATCACACAGTTAAGGTAAAATTGCTAGAAACATGCCACAAGGAGATAGTCTGAACCACACTGTGTAAAAGAGCAGAGAAATAGATTTCCGGCTTATAAACAGCGCTTCAGCAATATGCCCATATAAGTTAACATTTCTAGCAGACAACATTTTGATGTTAGAATAACCTTTCAGTAACGTAACATATGTCCATGTGAGGGATGTAGCTCCATCAAAAAGACACGATAAAACAAACTGCTGTGACATTTTAAAAAAACAGTACCTCAAAACGCCGTACTTCAGCACAGTGGGGTAAACACTAGTAGCACATGAAAGTCTACAAAATGCAGTATCCATGCGAGGTTTGCCACACGAAGCGATTTAAACACCACGTAGAACTGAATTGCATCATGTTTTGGCCATCGTAACACCGCGTAGTCCCCAGACTCCATCAGGTTTTGTTGTGACTTTATTGCATCAAGCACAAACAGCGTGGTTGCCAGAACGAATGGAGAGCACCATGAAATACTATGTGCCACCACCAACCCTAAGATGGCGGCACGTATAAGACGCCGTGCCGGATGGCTCCCGGCCTCACCGTGCACCAAAACGTCTGAAAGCATCGGCGGAGCTGAAGAAAACCTGTCATCCGTCACAGTGAAGATTCTGAAATTGACGTAAGGGCACATCGCAGGACAGACTGCACGCGACGAAGAAGGTAGACCAAGTAAGCGCGTGCATTTTTTAAAATTTGAAAATGGCAGTTAGTTAACGCTGCAGACAAGAGGTCTCAAACAAGTTCAAAAATAAAAGACAAACATGTCTCACCTCTCTTTGCCCGTGAGGGGCTCAAAAAACACTGCAACTGAGTGGCACCAAGCACGTCTTGATATTTGATACCATACTGCCAGCCACTACTAGTGAAGACATACCCTGCTGCTCGAACTTGGTATCCAAAAGACAAAAGAAAGACATTAAGCTGGCACCTCCCCTCTAGCGCTCAAACGTAGAGGACCCTAGATTCCTTGTTGTGACTTCATGAAGACAAAGAGGAAGCGTATCCCAAGAGGTGCCTTCTTCTTGAAGTCACTGTGGTCTAGTAGATTGATGTGGCTGGAACACCAGATGTGGCTGTAGTAACTACTCCTCCAACTCACCAAACCTATTTTAGAAAGCGCTGTGGCTGGAACACCTACACGTGGCCGTAGTTTAACTACACCTCCAACTCACTGAATCCTTTTAGTAGAAAACGCTGTGGCTGGAACACCTACATGTGGCCGTAGTGTAACTACACCTCCAACTCACTGAAACCTTTTTGAAGATCCTGAGGAGTATTTCCAGGCAGTAGTGTCCGTTGGCAATGACACTAGTGGGTGAGGCCGTCCATTGACAAGGACACTGGTGGGGCTGGCTTGCCTGGAACTCCATTCTGCTTCATGTAATTGCTTTAGTTTCTTGTAGTTTCACTGGTTACTGTAGTTTCTTGTAGTTACTTTGATTCTTGTCTTTTCTCTTGGTTGCTTTACCACAGATCCAGGAAAGACGCATGAGTAAGTATGCTCGTCACCAAAATAATGTTGTGCCCTGTACAAGTAGACACAGTTAGCAATGTAGAATTTCCAAGTCTTCTTTATTGGTTCCATGTCCAGTTAACATCTTTCTTAGTCCAGCCAGCTCTGGTCAAGTACCAGCCCCACCAGGAGCAGCCTGCCTAGCTGCTCAGCCCATCTCTAACTGTCACCACCCATCCACTCAGGCACCCAGGCATTCCACACATCACAGTCACACCAACATTCCGTAACCAACTCACACTCTGGCTGAGCAGCTAGGAGGACCTAGGCTGGTTTGCATGTAAATGTAATACTGAAGATATAACACACTCCATTACAGCAAAAGTTAACAGACAAAAAATAATACTTTTCCCAAATATTTCTGAGCCTGCTCCTAGAGCATGTTATCCTCTAAACTAGGAACAAGGTACACATTACTGAGTGAGCTGGATAGACTGTCAATATCCGCTCCTAGACAAAGGTGGTAGTCACAGATATCGAAAAAGTAATAACTCCGGGATCACAGGCCCTTCTTGGCCACACACAAGGTACGCCCATTTTCTGGGTCCAAGTTTTCACTGTCGTCTGAATTACACCTTGTGTTACACCCAGGGGCCAAGCGTACACCCTGGGTCATGCCTAAGGGTCCAAGCGACCAACCCCTACCACACTCCTTTAAGATACTAACAGGGTTAAGAAACCTGTATAGCACTGAGAAATCCTTTTAAACTAGAATACTATGAGACTGAGGTGTCAACTCCACCAAATCTGGATAGTAATCGCACAAAAATTACGTCCTGGGAGCCATAAAGGGCTATAAATAAATATTTACCTTTCCTGGAGTGCTCACTATCGAAAAAAGGTAACATTCGCGGGAACGCCTCCGAGGCCACCTTACAACTACTCAGTTAGGGCATATAAAAAAGGTAATATACCAACTCTGTCAGTGGCAGGGCACTCAGGTTATCTTTGTATGCTTCTCCCTAGTGTACCATATGCCAAATGCCTAAATTACCCTCTATGACGGCTGCTTCAGCAGAACTTCCAATCAATTGCGGTGTCTGCCCTCCTTCCTTGTTGCGCAAACATTAATCCATCCTCACTGCGTCGCCTTCCTTCAGCTGCAGTCGGGTTCGAGGCACCAATCATCTCCTGGCTGGCTCGGCAAAATGTTACTTGAATTCGTAATACCTTAAAAAACAGACGACAAGAGGCGTCTGGCAAAACTGTAACAGTTGGTTAAATTAAACGTTTCTGCCGGAAGAACCGTTACATTTACAGTGTCTGAGGAATTTCTCGATTTGCATTCAGTAAACATGGTCCTTAAATACTGAAATCAACAGGTTGTAGATGGTTCCGGTGTACCATATATGGTGAGGAATGTTGGTTGCTGCCTTTGGAGTTATAAATTATTGATCTGGCGATTACCACAGGTGGGTCTCGACGTTGCGTGGACACAATGCGGCCAGTGGTGTATGTGTCCAGATGTCCAGTGTGGGGGACGCATGATCACTATGTGTGGTAGGTCCTGATTGGCTATGTGTACCTAACTCATGTTTCATCCGATTTTTAGGGTGTTTTGGGAACGTGTGTACCCCCTCGAGCCATGTGTGCCTTTATTGGGGCAATCTCCTTTGACCCATTGTAATGTTGCTGCACCAATCTGTGGGATCGATCAGGAGTTTCCTGCCTGTGTGTTTGCCTGTCAGCTATGCACCTTCCCACCTGTGACCTATCAATCGTAAATCCCGGGCCTTGGTCTGAGAGCCTGTTTAACTGCATATTTGAGAGCTGGGGTAGAGTTCACAACGATCAAGTCTATCAATAATGATGAGGTATCATTTTCATCAACAAATTCATCCGATTCCATATTAAGAGGTGCATCCATAGCCTCATAAGGATTTTTGCCGCAGGCGCAAGTAATTTTTATGTATAGCTGCATTATCATTGTAAATAAGGCCCAAAAGAACCAGGAAGTCCAAGTACACACAGGAGGAGACACATAGACACTCCCTCTTTACAAAAATACAGAACAAGGAACTCCCAGCACACACAGGAGGAGACACACAGACACTCTTTACAAACAAAGAACCAGAAAGTCCCAGCACACACAGGAGGAGGAGGAACACACATACACGCCCACATTATACAAACAGAGCCCCAGGAAGTCCCAGCACACACAGGAAGAGACACACAGACACTCCCACTTTACAAACAGAGAATCAGGACATCCTGTCAGTGCGCAAGCCCATTGTTAGAGATGGGGTTTTTAGTTGGCAGAGATATGCACCCTGGCCAAGGAGAGACCACCACTCTAGGCAGGGTACGCTAAGTACACACTAACCTGTGCTCACCCTCTGGTAGCTTGGCACAGAGCAATCAGGCTTATCTAAAGAGGCAATATGTAAAGTATTTTTTCAACACACACACACACACACACTAACACAATAAAAACACCACAAAAAGAATCTACACTAGGGTAATTAACAATAGACAATAATTTTCTAAATAAATCAAGACCAAAATGACCAAAAACAATAAGTAGGAGTAGTCAAGTTATGTATTTTTAAAGAATAAAAAAAAGTGTAGCGCTTAGAAGCAATAAGCGACAATAGGGGTTATCTAGATGGTCTTGACCAGGGCAAAGTCAAATCTTCGGGCCGACCGCAATGGAGCGCAGGCCAGCTACAGGACCCACCCAGGCCCGGTGAACAAAGTGCCTTATCCTGGTTGCAAAAGCGAGAGGCGTGGTGAGATCAGTCGCGGCTCCTTGAGGGAGTGCTGCGGGGCGGTGGGGGGCGGGAGGGGCAGGGTGGGGGGTAGTAAACTCCGGCATATGGCCGAACGGAGGTAAGTACATAAATAAACAAATAAAACGAATTACATTGCGCGCGCCGCATCGCCATTTGGCGTTGCAGCGCGCGCAATGTAATTCGTTTTATTTATTTATTTCTGTACTTACCTCCGTTCGGCCGTATGCCGGAGTTTACTACCCCCTACCCCGCAACTCCCCCGCCCCGCCCCACCGCCCCTCAGCACTCCCTCCAGGAGCCGCGACTGGGTGAGATATGTCAATCTTCCCACGCATGGATGGCGATGCTTCGATCTGGCCAACGGAGTTATGGCGGTGCATCGGTTACAAAGACGAGCACCGAGTTGAGATGCGTTGGTTCCTATGATCTGGGTTTCTCTGCACAGTCGAGGGGGTGCGTCGATCACTCCACACTGCTGCGGTGTTGATGTGCAGTTCCACTGCGTCAAGCTCGCAATGCGATGAGTCGGTTCTGAAAGCGATGTGCAGATTCTGCTCCTTCAACAGGGTTGCTATATCATTTTTGCTACACGCAGACTGGAGATGTGTTGGTGCCTCTGAAGCAAGCATTTGGGTCCACTTCCAGTGAACCAGGCACAAGATTAGGGGTAGAGACTTTGATTTCCCTGAGTTTTAATAACAAGAGACAAGCCAACAAGCCTTTGGAAAACACTTTGGAATGTAGAGTCCAGCTCTCCCTCAGCAGGGTCAGAGAGCAGCAGGCAGCAGGGTAGTACAAGAGAAAAGCAGTCCTTCCAGCTCAGCAGTCCATCAGAGTGACAGTCCTTTAAGCAGCACATCAGTTCTTCTGACATAGTTCAGTTACTGGTCCAGAAGTGTCTGATTTGTTGGGGTCAGAGACACAGTACTTATACCCAGTTGTCACAAAGAACGAGAGAGGGACCCAACAACCAAAGGAGAAGGGTACCAGAAAAGACCTAGGTCATAAAAAAGCCCCTTTGGGTCAATCCACACTTAACATACCACACTTACACATGAAACCTCAAATCACCAGTATGATGACAATGGACAAAAAGACAGTGTAATCAAAAAATAAATAAATAGACCTAATATAAAAATACACATTTATTCAATAACAAATATGCAAATATCTATAAATAACAATATTCATTCAAAAAACTAAACACACACACACATGTTTTAAAAATATATAGTCCCTATCTGAACTACATATAACATAGAGCAATTAAAAATCATCAGTAAAGACCTTACAATGGCAAAGGCCTTATCATACTATTAAAAAATAATACTAAAAAGAATTGGGAAAACAAGTAGGAAAAATGAATCCAAATCACAGAAAAGTACTACTAAATCAACAACAAATCAATTGTAATCATCTAGAACATTATTTCATATATCATATCTAATACAATTGTCCACATAGATTTAGAGTAGACTTTTCTTCTCAGTGCATCGACGCGATTCGGTGGGCACTAGTTTATGGCCATCACCTTCTTCAGGAAAAACACATATAATTCCCAATATCAATATAAAAATCTGTAAAAAATAAACATGGAAGCAAAAATTAACCACAACACTTTTTGATACATCGTCTCATTGTCCAAACAGTTAACACAATGGTGACACTAAAAAGGTTTCCACATTCATACTAAATTTTCATTCATCTCTCAACATAATTTTTTTTTCATACAGCTGACACAGAGGAAGGACTAAACAGCCACAACTTCTGTACAAGAGGACCAAATGTCTTTCTCTTCTTGTCTATTTATATAGCAATCCTATATCCATATTTCCAGTTCCACAATAATTTTATAGATAAACTGGAATAGATTATATGTTACCTTGACGGATGTATCAATTGGGCGTAAATAGCCTCCAAATACAAACAGCCAAATGGTACAGGTGCCGATAATTCCAATACCTATATGCAAAGGGAGATAATCTCCCTAATTTTTAGTTTTAGGGACATATTATTAATATTGCCTTTATTTTAAGGAAATGTGATACACTATGGTGATCCTACAGTTAGTTACCTCCAACAAGTCAGGTAGGGATCAAGCTTTTAGTGTGGCGTCCTTTTCATCATTTCATCAAATCCCAGATATCTCTAACCAGCAATGTCTTGCAGCCTATTCACCCGGATGATATGGAGTTATCAAAATCTGCAAGTATATATGATACATATTATAACTATACTCAGCTGTATCCAAACCCACAGACTACCCAGTATAAAGGACATAATATTTAGGTTAGGCATTCCTAATTCTATATAAAGCAAATATCAACATTTGCCAGAGTGGCGGACGCATCATCAAAAATATGACGCGCTCCCTTCCCTAACAGCTATCTCTATTGGAATTTAAAATTTTACCTGACTTGTTGGAGGTAACTAACTGTAGGATCACCATACATATGTGTGTGTGTTTAGTTTTTTGAATGAATATTGTTATTTATAGATATTTGCATATTTGTTATTGAATACATTTGTATTTTTATATTAGGTCTATTTATTTATTTTTTGATTACACTGTCTTTTTGTCCATTGTCATCATACTGGTGATTTGAGGTTTCATGTGTAAGTGTGGTATGTTAAGTGTGGATTGACCCAAAGGGGGTTTCTTATACCCAGTTGTGCCTTTGAAGTGGGGGTAACGTCAAAGAAGGGTCTTTGAAGTGCACAAATATCCTTTCAACTCAGCCCTGGCTCCAGACAATTTGTGGGGGGTAATCGGCCCTTTGTGTGGGGACAGGACACTATCTATAGAAATCTAAGTGTCAGCTCCTCCTTCCCTTCCTGCTCAGGAAGAGCCATCTGAATGCAGATGAGGGCTCAGACACACCGAACCTTCCTGTGTTTGTGGCTGTCTAGAGGGATGGCACAAAGTGTAGCTGTCTCCCATCCCAGACGTGTATTGGAGACAGGCTGCAGGAACACAGAGCTGTACGAGCAGAGAAATGTCCACTTTCTAAAAGTGGCATTTCTAAAATAGTAATGTTAAATACAACTTCACCAGTAAGGAGGATTTATCATCACTATTCTAAAGATAAAAAACATGAAACAGCTACTCCTTTCTAATCAGGAATTACAGTTTAAAAGTGTATTGAGGAATTCCCAATGTTAACCTATGAGAGGAGTAGGCCTCACAGTACTGAAAAATGAATTATGGTGCTTGTCACTACCAGGACATGTAATGCTAAAAAGTACATGTCCTACCTTTTACTTACACAGTACCCTGTTCCATGGGCTACCTAGTGCCTACCTTAGGAGTGACGTATGTGTAATATAAAGGGGAGTTTAAGGCTTGACAAGTAGTTTTAAATCCCAAGTCGTAGTGGCAGTAAACTGCACACACAGGACCAGTAAAGCCAACAAAACAAGGTCAGAAAAGAGGAGGAAGGCAAAAGGTTTGCGGTGACCCTTTAGAGAGGGCCATTTTCCAACACCCATACATAAAATTGCTCTCTTGAGTGCACTGGTACCCGATCAAGAGCGGTGTAGTCCCTATCGGACTTTGGTGCTCCCCACTGGACCTGTCTCTTAGTTAGTTAACATAGGAACACGGTGACGGCAAGAGTAAAACATTTCTTATAAAAGATGACAAACAAGGATATTGTTTTTAAGCTTTACCCATGTAAATAAATGTGAATACAGAAAATGCATAGGCTAGGCCTTGAAGGTTAAATCAATAAGCATTGTGTTCAATATCAAATACAACAAAATAAAATATATGAACTCCTAGCGTGGTAGTCTGTTGTTATCCACAGGAGGGTACATCTACAGCGGAGAGAAAGCTTACAAAGAGAAAGGTTTCTGGAAATGCACTCAATATCAAAGGGCACGCTGTCGGGGACGTGCCTGCATTATCTCTGAACATGTAATTTCCATGTCAGAGCTTAATCATGAGCCTGATGGAACAGAGATTGAAGTTAAAAGTCCAATTGAGGAGCTAAATGAAAAAGCAACAGCAGACAGTACATCGAAGGCTACCTGTTCCAAACTGAATTTCCATGTCTCAGGTGAAATGCCCAATGAACAGTTATTAAAAAGTAGAATTATAGCGTGAGCATTTGTAAGGAAAACTATCCTAAAAATCCTAAAACGTATAGTGAACTAAAGGTATCAGAAGAATTTAAATTTATGTTAAAGGGGTATACCTTTTTATCATACGCAAATGAAAATATAGATTCCAGAGTACTCTTTTACACAACAGATGAAATTATTAAATACTTGATACGAAGTAAAAGCTGGTGAATGGATGGCACTTTCTTCACATGCCCACCTCACTTTCAACAAAGGTAAACAGTTCATGGTGAATTTCAAGGCGACACTTTCCCTTTCAGATATGCACTAATAGCCAAAATATCTACAAAACATAAAAGGAATTATTAGAGACAATTAAAGGTCTAACTGGAGATTCTGTACCAGATCGCTATTGACTTTGAACAAAGTATAATAAAGGCACTTAGCAATGTTTTACCTCACACTTAAATACATGGCTGTTTCTTTCACTCTCCACAAGCAATGTGGAGAAACATTCAGAGTGATAGTTAGAATATTGCAAAAACAGTGAACTTGCTTTCAACCTGAAAAACAATTGTGTGCACTAGCTTTTGTACTAGAAACATTACTGTCAGTGTACTGCGAAGAGCTACTCCTAGCAACATACTTTAAAAAAAATGAAAAATTACCAACAGAATTCTTACATTTTTTGAAGATGTGTGGATGGGAAGATTAACAAGAACAGGTCGCAGGGAACCTACATTCCCTTCACATATGTGGAACTGCCCCAGTGCAATGTTGAATGTCCTCCCCAAAACAAATAACAGGATAGAAGGCTGGTATAACCGTTTAGCACACTCAATTGGGGTTAAAAAAACACAGTTTGGACAATGCAGAAAAAACAAAGAAATAAACGAAAAGCTGCGTTTTACTCTCCACAACATTAAAACATGATTTTCTCAAGCCATGGCATTTAGTTTGCAACTGCACATTTACACCGTTCAAATGAAAGCTTACCTGGCATTCCTCTCAGCACACAAACTCCTTCATCGTCCATTTTCGAGTCCACATAAAGTTCTGTGTTAATAGAAAATCCACAAAAACCAGAATCTCTGGAAACAAAAAAAGAATCTAAGTAATTTAACCATCATTTCTTCTGTTCTCGCTGTGGAAAGTCGATATCCTCTGTCTTTTTTCTCAGGTTCCCTTGCAAAACCAGCAAAAATCCATAAATACCTGGACCTTGGAAAACAAACAACAAGCATTGACAAAGCTAATAAGTCTCACCTATGCAAGAGCTATTGCTTTTACCAATGTGTTTTAGCCATGTTGTAACACAGCGTGGCTGCTGGTCAGCATGGCTAAAAGTTAGTGGCATAGAGGAGAGTGGCTTGGAGTGTCATAGAATGCAATGGCAAAGAGTGGAGTAGAGTGTTGGAGAGTGGAGTGGCATAGTGTGGAATCATGCAGAGTGGTGTACACTGGAGCGGCATAGAGTAGAGTGGATTGATGTAGAGTGCATTTGCGTAGAGTGCAGTGGCACTGAATTCAGGGGGCATACAACGCAACATCGTAGAATGCAGTGGCATAGATTAGAGTTGTGCATAGTAGAGTGGAGTGGGGCAGAGTGGAGTGGAGTATAATGCAGTGGCATATAGTGGTGCAAAGTGGAGTGGGGTAGAGTTGACTAATGCAGAGGACAGTGGTGCAGAGTAGATTTGAGTGGAGTGGCAAAAGGAGCAGTGGTGTAAAGTGCAGAGTAGAGTTGAGTGGCATAGAGTGCAGTAGCATAGAGTGGTGCAGAGTAGAGTAGTGTAGAGTGGTGCAGAGCACAGTATAGTGCCATAGAGTGCAGTGGCATAGAGTAGAGTGGCGTAGAGGTGAGTAGTGTAAAGTAGAGTGACGTGGAGTTCAGTGGCGGTGAGTGCAGTGTTGCAGAGTACAGTGTCAGAGTGCAGTGGTGTAGAGTGGAGTGCAGTGGCGTAGAGTGCAGTTGTGTAGAGTGCAGTGGTTAAGAGTAGAACGGGGTAGAATGCAGTGGCGTAGAGTAGATTGTTTCAGAGTAGAATGAAGTGGCAGAGAGTGGAGTAGTGCAGGGTAGAATGCAATTGTGTAGAATGGCATAGAGCGTAATGGCGTAGAGTAAAGTGGTGTAGGGTGCAGTGGTGCAGAGTAGATTAGCGTGGCGTAAAGTGTATTGACATAGAGTGCAGGGGCGCAGAGTTGAGTGTTACAGAGTAAAGTGCATTGGTGTACAGTGTATTGCCATAGAGTACATTGGCGTAGAGTGCAGTTGTGCAGAGTAGATTGGTGTAGCCTAGACTAGAGTGATGTAGAGTAGAGTGGCGAAGAGTGTACTGGCATTGAGTAGAGTGGTACAGGATAGGGTAGAGAGGCATAGCATGAAGTTGGGTAGAGTGTAGTGGCATAGAGTGGAGTGGTGCAGAGTGCAGTGGCGTGGAGTGGTGCAGAGTAGATTGGAGTGGCGTAGAGTGGAGTGGTGCAGAGTAGATTGGAGTGGCGTAGAGTGGAGTATTCATCATGTGGTAGCGCACTGCCATTACAGACAACACATTTCCAATTGAAATTACCATTTCATTTGCACAGACATACAGTTTTACTAATAAAACTATACAGTGCACAGACGAAAATGTGTGGAAATTGCATCACCTAGTGTAATGATTTGTTTTGATCATATTAAATTATTTGTTTCCAAAACACTTCAGAAATAACAAAGAATGCGCTTCATTTGATTTCCTAATTTATATATATTCAGAAATACTTACACAGTTCATTTAAATGTTGCATTCGCTAGAGAATAACTCTTTCCTACCCCCAGTATCCAGCAAGATTGTCACATACATACTCACACTTTGAAGTCAGAGAAAGAAAAGTAAACAAGCGCCCTTGGAAAACAGTGCCTGACATTCACTTTTCAATTGAAATGACATACAGTTTTACCATCTAAACTATACAGTGCACAGACGAAAATGTGTGGAAATTGCATCACCTAGTGTAATGATTTGTTTTGATCACATTTGTTTCCAACACACTTCAGAAATAACAAAAATGTGCTTCATTTGTGTTCCTAATTCTGATATATTCTGAAATACTTACACAGTTCATTTGAATAGGAGGAGGGTGGGCGCACACTGCCTCACATCCCCGCACTCAGTGTGCCCCGATGCATCATAATAAATGCAGTGCATGATAACACTTACTCCAGTTTCAGGCTTTAGTTTTTCACCCTTGTTGGTGCACCCAGTGCTGTGTATCTCTAGACACGTGTTTCAGGATATTTGTCCTTCTTCAGTAGAGAGCAACACATTCTTTTTGGCGGTGCTGGAAATGCTGCCCAAAGGCTTCTCAGGTCTCTGTACCACTCGCTGGGCGCAGGTGCATTTGAAAGTTGCCGTGTGCTAGAAAAAACTCTTTCCTACCCCCAGTATTCAGCAATATTGTCACATAAATCTTCTCAATTTGTAGTCAGAATACATACTCTCACTTTGAAGACAGGAGAGAAAAGTAAACAAGCACCCTCGGAAGACAGCGCCTGACATTTAACCTCAGTCGTTGAATGCACAGCAAAAGTGGCGAGATAAGAACAAGATTTACAGGCCTGTTTATTTAAAGGTAGTTCACGGAAGGATACTGGTAAATAAGGTTTGGGCAACGGGAGGGACAAACTGAACTGGAGAGCCTAAATCAAATAAAGCCAGCAAATGGAAAGCAAGAAAATGTGAGTTACAAACCGCAAAGTCAAAGGCAAGCAACGGGCAGAATGCATTCCCAGGTCAACTTTCTGAAACTCCCCAAAATGTCTTTAGCAAACCAGACAGCTGTGTTGTCTGGTGGCTGCAACCTAAAAAAGGAATTCTCAGCAGCAAACAGTTTTGGTGAGACTCCTGCAGGAGGCGTGCACACAATTATCCTCGTGCTCATTCAGCACTATGTTCCTGACAGGCAAACACCGTCCCCATGCATCAGCTGTCTTCTAAAATGACGGGCGCTGCATGTGAACTTGAACCTTTGTGAACCTTTAACAATAAAGTGTTCTGAAGTTCAATTTCTGGTGACATTATTTAAAAATAAACATTTTACAACTGATGCTTCGTTGTTTAAAATGCACATTTTCCATTTAAATGCATTTCTATTTAAATGTTTCCTCTAATTTTTGATTTTTTGGTGTTTCGTTTTAAATGTTTTTCCTTAAATTAGGATTTTCATGACTTTGTTTCCTCCAAAATGCTTTCTATGTTTTCGTTTTTCTATGAATTCACATAGATCAACGAGAAGGCCTATGTTGTCCTAGGCTAGCAAAGCATGATTTTATTTCATTCTATGCATTGAATTTCAGCTTTTAAGCAATCTACATTCACAGTCCAGGACACACAGGACCAGACAGACAGACACACACTCCCAGTTTACAAACAGAGAAACAACACTTAGCTCTACCTTCCTGCATTTCTGGGATCATGGCTGCAACAGCTCAGTTCATAAATCTCAAAGATGAGGCCATTTGTTCCATCTGTTTGGAATATTTTACTGATCCTGTGACTATTGACTCTGGACATATCTTCTGCCGCCCCTGCATCACTCAGAGCTGGGAGGGAAGAGATGGAAACTTCCCGTGTCCGCAGTGCAGAGAAATATCTCCTGGGAGGAGCCTCCGACCCAACAGGCAACTCGGAAACATGGTGGAAATGGTAAAACAGCTTCACCTGCCCCCCGTGAGGTCCCAGGAGGAGTAGTGTACCATTAGTCCCTGCAGCCCCCATGGTGCAAGGGTGCCTCTGAGGTCCAGGGGTCCCTTCCCGCACAGTGCACTGGCGGGAGCCCCTGGCCTGAGAACTCCTGACTGGTTCGGTGGGGGGTGAGGGGGCCCTCCATGTACTTTGTAGGGGGTCCTCAGGTTTCGTTATGCCACTGACCCGGACGAGAATCTGTGCTAGAAACGCAAGGAGAAACTGAAGTTGTTCTGTGAAAAAGATCAGTCCCTCATCTGTGTTGTGTGCGTCAGATCCGGTGAACACAGGTCTCAATCCTTGCCTCCCATGGAGGAAGCTGCACAAGAGTAAAAGGACAAAGGTATGTGGCATGTGGTAGCGCTTGATCACCAGAGATGTTTTAAGGCATGGGCAAAGTGGGCTCTGGCCCCAGGCCCCAGCCTTTCAGGGGCCCCCTGATAAAGCAAGCACCTTTCTGCAGAGTCTTGCCATAATGACCTTGAAGAATTCTTCCACAAATTCTTCTAAATACCATTTTCCTTTAATTTATTTTCAATATGTGTGATCTGTGGGACTCTATTCCAGACACATTGCAGAGAAATGTTGTGTTGATGTTTCGAGCAACATCCGTAAAAAAGTTATTTTAGAACAAAACAGGAGCTCTCATGGGAGAAATAGGAGGGGGGTCACTGATATTATTTCTAGTAATATTAGGAAGCTGCTGCTGTGTTTACATTATTGAAAGCACATGTCAATATCCCTCAATATTCGATGTAAACACGTTTAGAATTTGGACCAATGTGCCTCTGCACTGTCAGCGAACTGGCCAAAGAGGGTCAAAGAGGGCATGAAAGAAGTGAAAATGGTTCATAAATCCAAAGCTGTTCTGAAAAGGCCCCCCCAAAATAGGTTTGGCCCAGGGCCCCCAAAATCCTTAAGAAGTCCCTATTGATCATTAGTAAGAATTCTGTGAGTGCCACAAAGAAGGTTGTATGTAGGAGACCACACAGTGACTCACTGTGGCCCACGGAGGAGGCTGTGGAAGAGCACAAGGGGTGTCTGGGTGTTCATCCTCCCCCTCTGTATTCCATGGACATACATAAACAGGCACTCCTGCTGTTCTGTGGAGCATCAGACGCTCATCCATGTTGTGTGTGACAGATCCAAGGAGCACAGGTCACACTCAGTGCGTCCGATACAATAAACTGCCCAAGAGGAGCAGCGCAGGAACCCGTCATATTCCTGCATATTTATGTATGGTAAAAGATCATAACTCAATCCTTCAGTTCATAGAGGAGGCTGCAGCAGAGGAGCACAAGGTGTATCTGCAGGAGTTCAGATATCACTTATTTCATTCTTCAGGCTACATAATGAAAACTGCCCAAGAGTAGACAGTAGTAAGTCATAGCCCTGAGGTCACATGTCCTACACACTGAGCCCCGAGGAAGAGGCTGCAGAAAAGCATAGCATATATCTGTGGGCTGGTGAGCCAACAGAGAGACTGCCCAAGAGCATAAGGTGCATGTGTGGGTGTTCAGGAGTCTAACACATACGCCCATTGTTGCAGGGATTACATTTTATTGCTCCATTATGGTTTTCACTGTTAGGTTAGCATCTTTTTAAGATGGTGGGTTTTACATGTTTTCATTAACCCGACAAAATGACATGTACACATTTTTTTTAGTCAGTCTTTGTTCTTCTGTCGTCTGCACAGGTAGTTTCAGGGACAGATACTGGAACGCGCTGCCCTTGCTTGTTTTGTACTCGTAGGAGAAGACTCTCTTCCACCAGACTAACTAAGGTTGTTTAGGACGTCTCTGGTATAGTATGATAAGGCCAGTGTCTTGTTATTTAAACAATCCTTGCTCTGAATTCAGTGAGAGGCACTTCACACTGGTGTTATCATGAAGAGCAGGGAATGAGAAATGCCGCCTGACAGGCCCTGCATGCCATCGAGACTGAGTGCATTCCTGAATGCAGTGAGGCTGCTTCCTGAGACAAACACCAAGGTATGGGGTTGGATTAATCCAACTAAG
>CAWUFW010025429.1:0-45130 GCA_963921515.1 Calotriton arnoldi
CATCTGCCGTGCTGTGAATAAATACATCATTTAATCTTAAACTGGATTGAAGTCATTTTAATACCTTGTTAAAGGCCCTTGCCTTTGACTCTGGCCCTTAATGCTGGAGAGGGCCTTAAACTGCCGGTACAGCCTGCCGCGGTGGGCTATAAGGCTATATTCTCACTTGAAAAGTTTGGCACAGATCACATTGAGAACTAGGAGACCCCACACAACACAGATCATATCTGGCTTCTCTCCTACTGGCAGTCAGGTTTTTCTGGGTGTTTCTCATCCTGGGAATATGCTGGCTTCTCCACTGGACAGACTCTGCTTCTGCAGTGCCTGGAACTCTCCTTCCATTTCTCACCAGGCAGTCTTCTAGGTGCTAGCAAGACCTTCAGCTCTTCCAGCAAGTAGGGCAGACTTCAGGTAATGTCCCCTCACCTTTGGAAGACTGTCTGTTATGCAGACACCAGCCCTGGTCACACAGCAATCCTTCGAATACTCTACATAGCGCAGCCTTCCTTGGTCAAGGAACCATCTACTCAGACCCTTCCCATAAACAGAGTACTATTACCACATGTGCTACACATCCACCATACCGACATGCACTGGACATGCACACGGACGGCTAGCACAAGGGTCTGGGGCTCACACCAAACATTACAGTAGACATCTCGCACAGAAAAAAGATCTGGTCATAACTAATTATCCACAGAACCTGGTACACGGCCACCACCACTTTAGGTGACTAACTCAGGACTTGGGAAGTAGTGTCATCTGGGTTATGAGGACACGCTTGGCGTGCCTCTCCACATCAAGAAAATGTTCTGAAACGTACATTACCAAAGATAGACCTAGGCCTCTGCACACACGTTATATCAGGGAGACTACGGCCCTCACAAAACAAGCATTGGCATAGCCAATAGGTCTCGCCTTTGGGACCTTATAAGTGTTTAGCCATGCAACACTTGATGTTGTTGCACCAAGGATATTGTACTGGATAACTAAACACTTATAAGGTCCCAAAGGCGAGACCTATTGGCTATGCCAATGCTGGTTTTTTTTTTTAAAGTACAAGCAGTGCTATCAGGCTCTGGCTGCCACAGAGAGGGGGAGAGAGGGAGAGAGGGGGGGAGAGAGAGAAGGGGAGAGAGAGAGGGAGAGAGAGGGAGGGGAGAGAGGGAGGGGGGAGAGAGGGGGGGAGAGAGAGAGAGGGGGGAGAGGGGGAGAGAGAAAGAGAGAGGGGGGAGAGAGGAAGAGAGAGGGGGAGAGAGGAAGAGAGAGGGGGAGAGAGGAAGAGAGAGGGGGAGAGAGAAAAGAGAGGGGGAGAGAGAAAGAGAGAGGGGGAGAGAGAAAGAGAGAGGGGGAGAGAGAAAGAGAGGGGGAGAGAGAAAGAGAGGGAGAGAGAAAGAGAGAGGGAGAGAAAGAGAGGGGGAGAGAAAGAGAGGGGGAGAGAGAAAGAGAGGGAGAGAGAAAGAGAGGGAGAGAGAGAGAGAGGTAGAGAGAGAGAGAGAGGTAGAGAGAGAGAGAGAGAGGTAGAGAGAGAGAGGTAGAGAGAGAGAGGTAGAGAGCGAGAGAGAGGTAGAGAGCGACAGAGAGGTAAAGAGCGAGAGAGAGGTAGAGAGAGAGGTAGAGAGAAAGAGAGGGGGGAGAGAGAAAGAGAGGGGGGAGAGAGAATGAGAGGGGGGGAGAGAGAAAGAGAGGGGGAGAGAGAAAGAGAGGGGTAGAAAGAGAGAGGGGGGAGAGAGAAAAAGAGAGGGGGAGAGAGAGAGAGGGGGGAGAGAGGGGGGAGAGAGAAAGAGAGGGGGGAGAGAGAAAGAGAGGGGGGAGAGAGAGAGAGGGGGGAGAGAAAGAGAGGGGGAGAGAAAGAGGGGGGAGAGAGAAAGAGAGGGGGGAGAGAGAAAGAGAGGGGGGGAGAGAGAGAGGTAGAGAGAGAGAGGTAGAGGTAGAGGTAGAGAGAGAGGGAGAGGTAGAGAGCGAGAGAGGTAAAGAGCGAGAGAGAGAGGTAGAGAAAGAGAAAGAGAGAGGTAGAGAAAGAGAAAGAGAGGGGGGAGAGAAAGAGAGGGGGGAGAGGGGGAGAGAGAAAGAGAGGGGTAGAAAGAGAGAGGGGGGAGAGAGAAAAAGAGAGGGGGAGAGAAGGGGGAGAGGGAGAGAGGGGGGAGAGAGAAAGAGAGGGGGGAGAGAGAAAGAGAGGGGGAGAGAGAAAGAGGGGGGAGAGAAAGAGGGGGGAGAGAGAAAGAGGGGGGAGAGAGAAAGAGAGGGGGGAGAGAGAAAGAGAGGGGGGAGAAAGAGAGGGGGGGAGAGAGAGAGAGGTAGAGAGAGAGAGAGGTAGAGAGAGAGAGAGGTAGAGAGAGAGAGAGAGGTAGAGAGAGAGAGAGGTAGAGAGCGAGAGAGTGGTAGAGAGCGAGAGAGAGGTAGAGAGCGAGAGAGAGGTAGAGGGGGGAGAGAGAAAGAGAGGGGGGAGAGAGAAAGAGAGGGGGGAGAGAGAAAGAGAGGGGGAGAGAGAAAGAGAGGGGTAGAGAGCGAGAGAGAGGTAGAGAGCGAGAGAGAGGTAGAGAGCGAGAGAGGTAGAGAGAGCGAGAGAGAGGTAGAGAGAGCGAGAGAGAGGTAGAGAGAGCGAGAGAGAGGTAGAGAGAGCGAGAGAGAGGTAGAGAGAGAGAGAGAGAGAGAGAGAGAGAGAGAGAGAGAGAGAGAGAGAGGTAGAGAGAGAGAGAGAGAGGTAGAGAGAGAGAGAGGTAGAGAGAGAGAGAGAGGTAGAGAGAGAGAGAGAGAGAGAGAGAGAGAGAGAGAGAGAGAGAGAGAGAGAGAGAGAGAGAGAGAGAGAGAGAGGTAGAGAGAGAGGTAGAGAGAGAGAGGTAGAGAGAGAGAGGTAGAGAGAGAGAGGTAGAGAGAGAGAGAGAGAGGTAGAGAGAGAGAGAGAGGTAGAGAGAGAGAGAGAGGTAGAGAGAGAGGGAGAGAGGTTAGAGAGAGAGAAGAAAAATTAAGTGCCGAAACTTGTACATTGAAAGTCAAGGGAAGCCTCGCCAGTTTAGAAGCCATAAATACCGCTGAAAGGGAGGCGGCAGCAAAAGGCCAAGCCCATTCAATTAACAGTTTCCCAAGCAAACGCGCGAGGCCTTTGTGCCCAAGTAAAAGTCACAGCCCTCTCTGTTCTCATCACAGTGAGGCATTCAGAAAGTTGGTGTCCTGGCAGCACCAGCCTATATTTTACAAGGTCTTCCTTAATTGCTGCAAACCGCTATTATTTGTTTACATTGTAACGAGAGCGAATGAATTGCAGGAAAATTACCATTTTAGTATGCGGTAAATGACTGCTTTACAGAAAGACAGGGGGAGGAGCTGGGCGAGAAATGTAAAAGCGCAAAATACAAAATCGTGTCACCGGGGCGTGAATGAAAGAAAATGCGTAATGGAAAGGATGTAGGGAACAGAAAGAAATTATGGAATTATTAGGGAAGAATTTAAAAGGGGAGAAGGAAAGATAATGAGAATGAAAGACGCTGCAGCGTCCCGCGAGTGGTGCGCGCGCGAAACAAGCAGCAGCCGTTTTCAAGCACACTCGTGCTTGTGGCACCATCCGCCTTGTGGGAGCGAACAGCCAATTAGCATGCGCGCCGCTGTTCGCTCCCGCAAGGTGGATGCCGCCACAAGCACGAGTGTGTGCTTGAAAATGAGCAGAGCGACGGCTAAAGGCCCTCCTATGCAGCGCATGCGAGCTGCGTAGGCGAGATCTAAAAAGTTTGGGTGGAGGTAGAGCAAGCACAAGAGTAGGTCCACCCAAACATGAAGAGGAGTGAAAGGGAAACCATGACCACTCACCAGCAAGCCATGCAAGCTTTAACATACACAATCACAGCACAAACCAAAGGAGGACTGTGCAGGAGACAAGAATTTGAAGGGACAAGCGACAGCAAACCAGTGGTAAAGAGCTTTGGAAAGTCAGCAACAAAGCAAAATTCCAGCCTGTCAGCATAAAAAGCCGAGTGTACTAGAACTTACAACCCAGTCTATACACTACTGCAAGCCACCAAGTCTTGATAAGCAAACCGATAATACACAAGGAATTAGTGCAGCTAGAGCCTGGCATTAATCATTCTTGTGCTGAGATTAGTCCCTTCAGAACTTTGTTTGAACATCAGTCTAAAGTGGTTTTTTGGGGTTACTAAAAATTGCAAGGTAGAGCGAGCGGTTCCTCCCCAAGCATAGGATTTGGGACATTCCAGAGTCCCGGGAACTGGACTGTGATGAATTTGTTCTTTATTATATTAACAAACATTGGTGGATCAAAAGGCCAAGTTGCAGATTCCTAGATACTGCGTAGCAAGTTAGTCACTGGAAATTTTGTATAATGCAAATTTCAGATTCATTTTGGAACCGATCAAGATTAGTCTATAAACAACTTTGAATGCTTGATTAGCAGTGTCACCTCTGTAGGTGTAAGCACATTTTAGCTTCTTGTTTTTGCGCTTTGCAGTGTCATTTTAAATGAAGGCCCATGCAGACCACTCTGATGTACCAAAGTTACCGCAGGAGCACATAGAACTACAATTCAATGTTTATTTGGCAGAGTACTTTCCTGTACGAATTACAGTGAACACTTGTTCATTTGACTACCAGACTGACTTGCAGAACCAAGTTGGAGGACCGAAACAAATGGTTCTCATGGCGTTTTACCCCCAACAGAAGGTTAGAGCAGGCCTACTGTCACTTCTAAAACTTCAGGCCTACTTAATTGAGTATGAAATGTGATTGAGAATTTTCCATAGGTATAGCTGGATGCCACCAAACACCTGGAAATGATGAACAGGGACAAGGGGCGCATGGACTTAATGAAAAGTAGAGGTGATCGAGAAAAGTCTACAGGCAGTCACATTAAGACCGTATATTTAATCATTTCTTGGCTAATGTGAATGAAATCAAGCAGGTTCCTCCCAGATATCACTAACTATTAAAAGCTACTTTAGTATAATCCATTGTCATACTACAGAGTGGTCCAGCGTGGCACAGCAACTGGACTATCTTTTTGGGTGATTAGGTCTTCTGATTTGTATGAGATTCTCTGGTAAACTGACAGGTGACTCACCGAATGGTAATCACTCAAAGAAGCGTTCTGCTCCACATGCTTTAAGAGACTTAAAGATAACTTTGTTCAGTAGCATTCCATATTTCCATTATAGGCCGACCTGGGGATCCCAAGAGTCAGTGAGGTCTAAAACATGCAATTAAAGATTGAATGGGGAAAAAAAAATCCTTGCGCTTATCCACCATGTGCCAATCGTCTGAAGAGTAGAAATACTTCCACGAGAACTGCTCACTACTGCTTTAAAAAAAATATTTTTTTTAAAAAGTCAATTTCTAGCTAACACATCTGAGAAGAACTATGGAAGGATGTCAAAACCAGACGATAAATTTAGCCTACAACGTAACAAACAGAAACAATCTAATGGCGGGTGAGCATGGACCCCAAAGATAAGCATGTAAGGGATTTCACTGATTAATAAGTTTTAACTAGCCAGCTGCCCTGGATAAGGTTAATTGTGGTGAAGAACCGTTACATTAACTTGTAGGTAATAATGCAAGTAACTGAAGAAAACTTAAACCCATTCTCTAACCTATGCATAGAAGGTACTAGTACAAAGGACTGAAAAGACATGACAATCTATGCCACTCCTCTATAAGATTAACTCTGCAAGCTTTAGAGATGCCTGTCCAATAACGTGCACGCGATTCAGCGCTGTGCTGCAAGGGCAGCAGACTAAGCATCCCATTACCCTTTTTGAAACGTACGTCCATTTCTAGCAATGCTGGCCAGGGCATCTCCATCATTGGCTAGAATTTATGATCCAAAATTCACATTAAAGATACAGCTGGATGATGGCATGTACTTCAAGGTGTGGCACTGGATGACATGCCACTTGGGGCCAAAGATGTCAATATCCACCAAAGATAACTTTCAAGCAAAGCTGCAGGCCAGCAAAAACCAGCATCCAATGTACAGGTAAACGTATGTTTCACCAACTACTATTTTTTTAAAATTAACAAATGCCTTTGGGAGAACCAGAGGACAACAGTTCAGTACCTTAAATGCTGAAAGGCTATTTTATGTATAAGTGGTCTCCATATCTACAGGCCCCATGAACAGTCTGCAGAACGCCAACCATATACACCCCCAAAAATCAAAACATGCTCAGAGCCCTGCATCACCTTACTAGAATACAACTCTTGCAATAAAGCAAACTAACAAGAGAATTCATATCAATATTTCCACAAAACATTTTTTTTTTTTTTTTAATGTCAGCTGGAGCTACTGGCCTTTGAAATCCAAAATGTTCCTACAACTAGCTTGCCTTCGTATTTTAACTATTCCTTACAAACTGGAATCAATTTGACTTCTGCAGCACATCCTAGGTGCCCTCTTTATTCAAAAGATTTAGCTGACCACACAATGAAGGAAACTACAATTTTTATAGTAACCGCTTTCAAAGCAGATGTTTGGTGCTGGTTAAGTATTGGGAGAGAAGATCTGAAAACAAAATTCCAGCAGAAAAGAACGGAGGAGAATCTTTGTCAAATCTGTTCCAAAGTCCTTTTTGGGCAACAACCCTAAGCGGTTTTGAGGTTTTAGCCCGAAATCGGATCTCATTTAAATACCATGTGAATGCAGAGCAGTCCCATCAGAAAGGGCTTTTCAATGAAGAATGTGCTCACACGGTCATCACCCCTCCCCCCTCTTTCAGTACTGTGCTGCACGGTTTTCAATGCACTCCCTCTGATGCTTCTTCCCTGCACTGAAAGCCCAGGGGGCAAAAAATGGAGTTAAAGTCCAATTTGAAGGGACACTGGCGTAATTAACCTACAGCGCAGACTATCAGTAGGTCTCCAAGAAACTCAAATGTGCAGGATTTCATCAATATAGCAGCTGGCAGAACAAGTCTAAACTCAATCTTTATGCTGAGCTTGAACACCCCCCCCCCCCCCCCGAATTCTTTAAGATTAAACTGATGAAAGCCACATGCACATCATCAGCAACACTAGACATACCTGGCCTAACTCTTGCATTTTAAAACCAGACGTTTGCTTTAGGGGGCCTGAGATTTTCCTTGTACGAAAAAGAATTTCCTAACAGGTAAGTCCTGAACAATTAAGTAGACAATCCCTGCTGAATATTTAGTTTCACCCAACCATTACGGTTTTTAATCTATTCGGCATATGTTTCTCATACCAGCCTTAAATCAATACTTCATAAGAGAATTCGGAAACAAATCACCAAATGCTTATGCTCGATGGAACTACTAGCAGCACAGATTCAGCTACACAAATCAGTGATAATGGATTTGTTAGTGTTTTATTTATTGAGCTTTAACCAAGGTGCTGCTGGCGACCTAAAGCCATTTCCCCCAAAACAGGGGTTTCTACCAAGCTTCCTTGCAAATGGAATCATCCCACTCCCAGGAAACCTCGTTCTATGAATACTGGTTCAATGTGAAGTACCTCGAAACATTTGTGAACAGGTTTCCCACTGAACAAGGCATACAAGCTAAGCAGGGTAATCTACAGAGGAAAAAGAATCAGTGCAGAGATCTGAACGTGCAGGTCATAAAAATACCGACTTCCTGTAGATCACTGCAGTCATATTGTGCTGCAAATTCCCTTAAGTGCTACCATCTGCTGGTAAGATGGAACTTTAATTCTTGCCCAATTTGTTAACTTTAACTGACTTAACTTCAGCTCTCATCTCAATCCAAAGAACTAACCAACTTTAAGAGCTCCCATTCGGGACAAAACCTCATTCAATAAAACCTTTGGTACACAAGGCATTCCCCAGGGAGAAAGTTTATAGGCCTGTATATGCAGAACCAAAAAGATTCCATGACAATTAAATAGCTGCCCAACGTCCTGTTCAATTAGTTATTTTCGTGGTAGGGACCCTCCAGATGCCTTCTACAGATATCTAATGTGGAGGCTCAATTTGTTCTTTAGTGTACTAGACGAACTGACATGGAGACTTCAAATTGGGGCACATCTCTTCAAAAATGACCCATATCACAAATTGTAGAGCTCAAAGTAATCCATCAAGCACCAGGGGTAGTACCAACTCTTGAGGGTACAAATGCCCCACTGTGAACATTTTACAAAGACCAACTGCCTGAGACACCAAGGAACCTATGCCAGCTGCCAATGGACCTTTGCAACGGTCCCCTGCCAGGTTTGCCCAGAAATTAAGACCAGCTCACAAAGTTGTGTTGGGCAACTAGTGACGTGGTGCATTCACGAGAGACATGCAGTCGTCCAGTCAGCTGAAATACTACAAAATTTGTCATGGAAGAAGAGACCTAAACCACTGGCAATGCCGTTATTGAACTGAATGGTTAAAGCATACAAAAAGTATTCCACTCTGCTGCCCTTTACCATTGTCAGATTAGATCACGGTTGAGCATGGTCTATCAGGATTCATTTTGACCCATTTATCCCAAATCATGCACTGTTCTAATCCAATCAGTGTTACTTTTATTTTATTTGTAAAGCACTCGCATGCTAAGGCTCAACACTTGTCTATGGCATGGATAACAAGCGCGCGCGCCTCGCACGGCAGCAGGGGGAGGGGGGAGAGGAGGGAGCCTGCACGATTCACTTGCGGGAGCGAGCGGCGCCAGGAGCGATAATTGCTACCATATGGCGCCGCTCGCTCCCGCAAGTGAATCGCCAAACGTGCACGCGTTGCCATTGAAGGCAATGGAACGCGTGCACGTTTTAGGCTGAAAAGCCGAATCGATGGCAAAAGGTCTTTTTGCCTATGCAGCGCATGCGCGCTGCGTAGGCGAGACCTAAAAATCAGGGTATCGGTTTCACATGCAGTCAGGCACTCAGTGCAGGGATACATGCCAGGTTACCATTCTGGAGGCAATTCCTCTCCTAACGTACCCTACTGTACTGTTCACTTAATAGCTTGTGTGCAGTTACCCTGTCCCAGGATAGTTCTTACCCAATCGTGCTGTGGGACACAGAGGGTAGATGTTTCATATTGTTAACTTGTTCCCGAAACTAGGAACCCTGTCCTGACGAAGACCCCATTGGACCACAGAGGGTAGAAACACATCGTTTTGACAACATGGAGGAAGAGTATGAATTCAAAATTGAAGAAGAAAGGGGTTGCTTATAAATTATTCCACTCAGCATATATTTGATAACCCTAGGAGGCTTATGAAAAGCCATGTTGATCAGATCTGATCTCACAAGAGTACATTCCTTTAACTTGGGTGGACCACAAGTCCCTGCACTATGTGAAAAATCAACAATGGTGAATCGTGATGGTGATGAACTATATGTTTCTTGCTTTAATCAAAGTGATATTCTAATTATATATGCATCAGATATGCTAATGATATTACAAATGCAGCACAAGAAGCTGCATATTAGATCTGTCTGGTGTGCGCCTTTAAATATTTCTAAAATAATTTATTCAAATCAGCCCAGAGACCGTGACTGATCCATATTCCTCTAGAAATGTCTTTAACACTAAAAGATTGGAATTAATGGTCAGCTCTCTTGCATTTTTACTTTTGGTCACTTCTGAGCACAAGAGACATTCCTCACTTGACCTCATTCATGAAACAGTGGCAGACGTCACCAGAGCATTTCACTCAATTTCCCAGTTTCAAATGTGTTCACCGAGAGGATTCTGCCATGTGTTGCAAATAAACAATTACTAAATAATTAAATGGAAATAAACCTCAGTCCCACCTAGGCTTCAGGGAGCTCTACCATTACAGTTTCACACAACACAGGAACACTTTCCTTATTAGGACTTGTGACACAATACGAGGACACAACCCTGTACCAGGGAGAGAGCTAATAAGTGCAACACTCTGCCAGGATTTGTGACACAATACAAGAACTCAACACTACCAGTACTGGTTGCATATCACAGTAGCACAAACCTCTACCTGTATACAAGTGACACAGCACAGGAGCACAAACCTCTACCTGTATACTAGTGACACAGCACAGGAGCACAACCCTCTACCTGAATACTAGTGACACAGCACAGACACACAAACTTCTACCTGTATACTAGTGACACATACAGGAGCACAACCTCCCACCTGTATCCTAGTGATGCAGCACAGGGGCACAACCCCCTACCTGCATGGTAGTGATGCGGCACACGAGCACAACCATCTACCTCTATACTAGTGACTTAGCACATCAGCACAACCATCTACCAGAATACTAGTGGCACTGCATACTAGTGAAACATCACAGGAGTGCAACCCTCTACCTTTATAATAGTGACACATCACAAGAACGCAACCCCCTACCTGCATGTTAGTGACGCGGCACAGGAGCACAATTTTCTACCTCTATACTAGTGACACATCGCAGGAGCACAACCCTTTACCTGTATACTAGTGACACATCGCAGGAGCACAATCCATTACCTGTATATTGGTGATACAGCACTGGAGTACAACCCTCTGCCAGTATACTAGTAACACAGCACAGACACACTACCATCTACTTGTATACTAGTGACACATCACAGGAGTACAACCATCTACCAGCATACTAGTGACACTGCATACTAGTGACACAACACAGGAAAGCAATACTCTACATGTATGCTAGTGACACAGGACAGGAGCACAACCTCTACCTGTATACCAGTGGCATATCACAGGAGCACACCATCTACCTGTATACTAGTGACACAGCACAAGAGCACAACCCTCTACCTGCATACTAGTGACGCAGCACAGGCGCTCAGCTGCCTACCTATATACTAGTGCCACATCACAGGAGCACAGTCCTCTACCTCAATATTAGTGACACATCACAGGTGCACAGTCCTCTACCCGCACTCTAGTGACACAGCACAGGAGCACAATCTTCTACTTGTATACTATTGGCACATCGCAGGAGCACAGCTCTCTACCTGTATACTAGTGACACAGCACAAGAGCACAGCACTCTGCCTGTATGCTAGTGCCACACCACAGGAGCACAACCCTCTACCTGTATACTAGTGACAAAGCAGAAGAGCGCAACCCTCTACCTGAATACTAGTGACACATCCCAGGATCACAATCCTCTACCTTCACTCTAATGACACAGCACATAAGCGCAACTTTCTACCTGTATACTAGTGACACTGTACAAGAGCACAACCCTCTACCTGTATACTGTGGCACATCACAGGAGCACCGCCCTCTACCTGTATACTAGTGACACACACAGGAGCACCGCCCTCTACCTGTATACTAGTGATACATACAGGAGCACGTCCCTCTTCCTCTATACTAGTGACACTGCACAGGAGCACCTCCCTCCACCTGTATACTAGTGACACATACAGGAGCACCACCCTCTTCCTGTATACTAGTGACACATACAGGAGCACCGCCCTCTTCCTGTCTACAAGTGACACATACAGGAGCACAACTCTCTTCCTGTATACTAGTGACACATCACAGGAGGGTGACCCTCTACCTGTATACTAGTGACACATACAGGAGAACAACCCTTTACCTGTATACTAGTGACACAGCACAAGAGCACAACCCTCTACCTGTACACTAGTGACACAACCCTCCACCTGTATACTAGTGACAAATACAGGAGCCCTGGCCCCCACCAGGAGTGGAGACATACCTGACTCCACAGTATTCCTCAGTCCAGCTCTTCATGGTGACGCTTGCGAGACAAACCTCTCTCATCAGCTGAAACCCTCCTATTCCAGGCTGGGGTCTGATATACTTCACCTGATGGCTCACACCCTGTTATTCTAAGCTAGGGCGTGACATACCTTATCTGATAACTCACAGCCTCCTATCCTCTTATAAGACAAGATGTCACACCAACCTCCGCGCCCATCCTCGATAGGAATTTATTGGGAATTACTTGAAGAAACCGGTGCTGCAACATTGATTTATCTGGTAATTCTTGATTTCTCCCTTTCATAACATAAAACCCATAATCCTGGTATAACTTTGAGTATGAAATTACTACATCAGTAATTCCATGTCAATGGGGGCGATAGTAGGATACCCCCTGAGCGATTCCTGGGCGAACACAGCCAATGTCCTCGCAGCACAGGGGCAGCCCGCACTCCCCAAGTCTTCTGTTTTCCATCCCAAGTGCTGAAACGTCCTGGCCCCCCTTCTTTTATATTCTCTTGTGTGAGTCACATTGACTCACGCTTGACTTCAGCCAGTCTCTCCACTCAGCTGGTCTCTGGGTCTTTGACTTTCTCTGCCTGCAGTGAGTTTTCTTCCTTGCACTCGCTTCATGGATCGAGCGTCTCTGCCTGCAGTGGGTTCTCTTCCATGCACTCGCTCCATGGATCGAGTATCTCTGCCTGCAGTGGGTTCTCTTCCTTGCACTTGCTCCATGGTTCGAGCGTCTCTGCCTGCGGTGGGTTCTCTTCCTTGCACTTGCTCCATAGATCGAGCGTCTCTGCCTGCGGTGGGTTCTCTTCTTTGTACTCGCTCATGGATCGAGCGTCTCTGCGGCTTCACAAATTTCGACCTCTCTACAGTTCATGAGGTGTCGGGGGGGGGGGGGAGGGCATGAGTGTGAGAAGGACAGAAGACAGAAGAAGGGAAGGTAGGGTAGGGGAGGCTGCAGGTCAGAAATTAGGAAAGCACACTAATGTTCTGAAGAAACTATCATCCTCGCCACCTCCCTCTGGACTCCCACTCTAAGGACGGCTTGTAGGAAGCTTTTTTATATCTAACCATCTTTTCTTTGCTCCTGACAGGACAGGTTAAGAATTGAAAAGCAGAGAATTGAATCTGAATTTGAAAAACTGCAGCAGCTCCTGAAAGAAAATAAGCAAACACTGTATGAAAAACTGGAGGAGATGGAGAAGAAAATTAACATGGTAGAAAATGCAAATATTGCCAAACTGTCCAATCAAATCACCTCTCTCAATGCCCTGATAACGGAGATAGAAAAGAAGTGTGAGGCGCCGGCGTGGGAACTCCTGAAGGTGAGATACTGTTTGGTAAATACAACTAAAGAAGGAAGTGAATTATCTATATTTTGTGTGCAGTGTGACATGTGTCGGCAGAACACACGTGATCTCCTGTCGGGGTCAATGCACAGTGACGCCATGCACTCTGACAGGCACACAACATACAGAGAGACATTTCTATACTGTCCCCTTTTATGCAGGGAGCCCAATACAACATGCAAGTAGTTGACTTTACATTAACTTCTTACAGTACCACATACATGTCAATAACCATCCCAATATGAAGACGAGTTGTTTTATATTTATGCATTTTTTTTTATTATGGGCGGTGCAGCACACCAACCAATCCCAGTGAAAGTAATTAACATATGGAGACAAGGGAGCAGAATGTAAAAAAAAAAGCAGGATAGCCGTTCTCAGACGTTCAGGGGGCAGATGTAATTTTATTAACTTGGTCCCTAAACTTCAGTTCTTTATCTATCAGGAAGCCTAGATTTTTGACTTTGTTTACGGGTTCAGGAAGTGATAGCAGTCCAGTTCGGGTGGCCACCATTCCGGCGTCCAGAGTGAGGTGTTGTTACCAAAAAGGATGACCTCCGTTTTAGTGGCATTTAATTTGAGGTAGTTGTAGTCCATCCACTTACTTACATTGCTCATGCAAGTTCTGAGTGCCATGCCTGAGTTGTTTTCAGGCTTTGCCAGTGACACCACAATTTGGGTGTCACCGGTGTAGGACGCCAGGTGAAAACCTCCACTTTTGATGAATGTCACAAGTGGTGCAACATAAAGGTTAAAAAGTGTTGGACTCAGTGCTGATCCCTGAGGGACTCCGCAGGGCAGGGAGAAAGACTTAGAAGTAAAGTTGCCCATTGACACAGTATGCTGCCTGTTTACCAGAAAGGATTTGAGGAGATCTAAAGCTGCATCCTCAATCCCTAGGCTGCGCATACGATCCACTAAAATATCGTGGCTGACCGTGTCAAATACCGCGGAAAGATCCAACAGGATTAGGGCCGCGGTCCCTCCCCTTTCCAGCACTTCCCGAATCTCCTCTGTAGCTGCTACCAATGCCGACTCCGTACTTCGGTTTTTTCTGAAACCGTGTTGTGTATCGTCCAGAAGCAGATTTTCCTCTGGGTACTCTGAAAGTTGCCGATTCATAACTTTCTCCGCCTACTTGGCAGCGAAAAGGAGCCTTGAATTTGGGCGGTAGTTATTCGGGTCCAGTGCATTCAGGTTGTCCTTCTTTAGCAGAGGCGGAATGGAGGCATGTTTCCAGTGTGTCTGGAAGGTTCTTCCCGCCAGCATGAGATTCAGTATATGGCTGAGGTATTGTGCCACTTGTGCAGGAATCATATGCATTATCTTAGGGGGACAGGGGTCTTGTGGTGCCCGAGATTTGATAAGTGGGATCAGTTTTACCAGTTGCTCTTCTGAAAGGGCCTTAAAAGTAGAGAAACGGCTAGCGTCCGAGGGGGCACACCCATCTTGTTCACCCGCTACTCTCTTTGCTGAGCGGCTGGAGAAAATGTTTGCAACCTTTTCCTGAAAGAAAATTGCTAGCTCATTGCAGAATTTTTGATTTATTACTGCGTGATTTGGGCTGGTAGGTGTAGCCAGTTTGTTTATGACTAGGAAGAGGGTTTTATTTGCATCGCAGGCTGCTCTAATCTGTTCAGAATAGTAAGAGGTTTTTGCTGCTGCGATATTTCTCTTGTGTTCTGCTAGTTTATTTTTATATATGTTTTTCTCCTCTGCATCATACTTTTTCCTCCATCTTTGTTCTTGCCTTTGGCAATCCTGCCTTGATCTCCTAAGGTTTTCATTGTACCATGGTTGGGATACTTTTTTGGCTGCCGTTTTATGGCTGATTGGTGCTACTATGTCCAGGGCTGAGTTGAGCCAGATTGAGAAATTTTCCACACTCTGCTCCAGCTCCTCGGCAAGTTTCCAGGGCCCAGGGGAGATGGCATCTCTCAGTTCGGCCGCCCGGAGATTTTGTGCCAAGCTCTACTTGCGGGTTTTTGAATTGTGTTTCTGTGCATCATGCAGTTCTCGGTCTGAATCTGCCAGTTAACTGCCCATTACATGAAACACTCTTCACATGTTCCGGTGCCATTCCCTCACTGCTTAACTGTCAATGCCCCCAAAACACTTCTCCCATTGAGGCTTACTGTGTAGTGCTCGGTCCCCGTCAGCAGCCTGCAGAGATGTGTAGAGCAGCGAGACTGCCCTTCTGCCCAATCCATGTGTTACGATACACTGTATCCTATAGTTTGATGGTGGTTCCTCTTGTCCCACTGATCAGGTATTCCTGACTTACAAAATAAGTGCATTATAAGCGAGAGAGAGACCAGCCCCCAGTCTGTATGTGTCTTGCAGATCTTGAAAGGAGCACAGGGTGCCTTCGTTATATTAGTCACCTTTGTGGGTTACTTCCACTTCTTGCCACGGTGTCGAATCATGCGCCACCAGCAGTGCTCTCATTCCTGGAGTGCTTCACAGCAGTAACTGCGGGGCGTAGGGCATCCGCCTATGTTGGGGCTGGATATATCAATACCAGCAGAGTTTAGCAACACGCACTAGCCTGCCCAGCTCCCTGGACAGGCCACCAGGTGTCACTAGCCAGTGCAACACTACAACATCACCCAGCTCCTACCGAATTGCTCTGCTCTCCTCCATTATGTCGCCTATCAGTTAACGCATGGGCCACTATATCTGTGCCGCCAGAAATTATAGCTCGAGTTCGGGTACCCCCAGACCTCCCTCCAACAGCGGCAACTGAAGTGTTTAAATGGATTTATTTATTTTATCTGATGAGTTTTATATAGCGCTGACTAGACCCAAAGGTATCAGAGCACTTTACATAAGGAAACAGCTAGTTGCAAGTTACAAAATTTCACACAAATTACCGAATGTTTACATAGTCGAGACAGGAGTTACTAGCGAACATAAAAATCAAGACCCATGAAGACCAACGAGAGCTGGAAGTCCATTGGGAAGAGACAGCAGCAGAGAAAACGACGAGACAAATGTCCGAAATCCGGCTGGGTAGGTGACGGCCATAGCGGTGTGCCGGAGCCAATCTCCCCTATAGCTGTCGGTGCAGCTCCACCGGGAATCAGCCATGTGGTTCGGGCTCCGCCGGGTTAGAAAAAAAAAGATCAGGAAGTGACCGAAGGTCTTGAGTCCAGAAACGGGCGAGTGGAGATGACGAGGATGGCAAGATAGTAAAGGGTATGTAGCTTGGTAGCAATCTTACAGTCAGGCAAATTGAGTCTGTTTATCCCTGTGACTCTGCAGCTGGGCTTGCCTCTAGTTCTGTGGTTCGTATTACTCAGCTATGCTATTAATCCGTATAGAACATCGGGACCCCCTCGACTAATGGGAAATCTCCCCTCTCCTGTGGAAATACCTTGGCGGGTGCCATTTTAGGGGCATCTTCCCTCTCCGGTGGAATTACCTTGGCGGGCGCCATTTTAGGGTCAGGCTCGGCGAGCACCAATTTAAGAGTAATTGCCGAGTTTTCTAGGGGATTAATTTTGGTGCATGCCGGTCCTCTGAGCCCACATTGGGATTGCATGTGGCTGTTCACCCCTCAGCAATGCCCCCAGCGATTTTGAACAAATTGACTAGGCTCCCGCAGCGAGGAGATCAGCTCCGTCACTGCCAGCGGGGATATCCTCACATTGCTATCGCACCCACTGCCATCTGTTAATCCGGGCCGTTTGTGCAGGAGGATCAGTTGCTTCTCACTCACCGCATCACGGAGCCAGGAACGCCGCGGCATCCGCACACTCTAATTACAGCAGGGCATGCACCTTCCTTGTCGCGGTGCCCGGAGACAGCTCCTCAACATATTCCGGTGCGGGACACCTCTGTCCTCCGCCGCCGCTTTGGTATTCAGCCGCAGCCCCTCACCACGGAGCTCCAATATCTGGCGCCTTCTGTGATCGCAGGGGGCCCACTCACATGCTAGCCCTCCGTCAAGTTTCCGCTGTTCAGGGCTCAGGCCGCCTCATTCGCGGAGCACGCTCTGTCTTCCTCAGCTCCAGTGTGTGTTGCGGCTCGGTCCAGCCGCCATTTTGCACGCCCTCGAGGCCGCAAGGAGGAAAAACAAACGTAGTGTTTCTGGCCGGTCGATTGCAGAACCCAACACTGCAGCATACCGAGGGGGTCAGCTATAATGCGCTGACATTCGCGGGGCGCGATCTTCGGTGGATCCGCAGATTTTTAACGGATCATGAACCCGGCCGGCAGAGCCTCCCTACCGTGCGGCCATCTTACCGCAGGTAGGCGGGTATCTAAGCCATGGTATGGATGCCACTTTCCGCGTATGGCACCTTATCTGGTCAGAGATTACCCCCGCAAATCTGCAAAGAAGTCTTGGCTATGGAAGCACGTCCCTTAGGCGACTGGGGCAGGCGCGTCCAAGACCCCAGGGATTTGCACAGCGATGTCCGAGGCCTACCATGATTACCATCTAGGAGATCCTTGTCGGCGTGGTATACTTTGACACCAAAGGTATCGGACTACCTAAAGGCACCAGGGCAAGCATCCGGGCTCCAGCCCCCCACGTCTGCATGCTCCATTGTATGTAAGAGAAAAATACAGGACTTCTCCCCAATTCACTCGGAGACCTGTCACATCTCTAAAAAGTGCTAGCAGATCATACAAGGCTGGCAGTTCTCGTTTGTGATGTCGTAGGTAAACCAGCATGTCGTCTGCATATAAGGAGACTGTGTGCCAATCTGTTCCCACCGCCACACCCCAATCTTGACCCCTGGTTCTCAGCAACTCATCAAGTGGCTTCATAGTCAGCTCACAATTTATGGGCGATAATGTTGCTTGGATATGAATTTACCTTAAATAAATAAAAAGACGAGAGGCATTTGGCAAAACAGAAACAAGTTGGTTTAATTAAACGCAGCTGCTGGGAGAGCCTCAACAGAGTGCGGCTGCTCAAAGTCTTTCGGTGTACAAAGGTTTGACCGTTGTTCTATACACTTCATGAGGTACCATAAAGCAATTTTCTACATTCCAAAAAAGCATCTCAGTCATAAATCAACAAGTGCGGGCATCTGATAAGGACACAGATGGCTCTTGACCTCGAGGAGAGCTAGTTTGGGCAGTGTGTATATGTCCAGATGTCCAGCATGAGGAGCGCGTCCTGTTTGGTTGAGTGTTTCTATCTACATGTGGTATCTAGCTTTGTGGTATTTTTGGGGCACGTGAGCATTTGGCCAAATGTGTTTTATTGGGGCCAATATCCTCGAACTTGTTTGTGGTGCAACTATCTATCTGTGGGATCCACCAGGGTTTTCCCTGGACGTGCGTTTGTCTTTAGATTAAGATCGACCCCACCTGTGGCCTTGTATTCAGTAGGCATGGGTGCGGGTCGTAGCTCTTGTCTATCCATATATCTCTGACTCAGGGTTGATGGGAAGGTCACCTTGGGTGAATTCGACAGCAATAATGTGAGTTCATTAGAACTCCTGAAAATAAAATGACAGTCACTGCTATCATTTTTATCGACATCCTTAACATTGTGCATGAAGTTGTCATAGCATACATTTACATTGTTCTTACTGGTATTGACACAGTTCTGTTTGCTCAGGTCATAACGTACATCGACATTGTTCTTACTAGTAACAGTATCTTCATTTGTGCATGGATTATGACATACATTGATATCGTCATTGCCGGTGTCGGTGCTATTGTGCAGGTACAGGTTATGACACACATTGATAGCGCATTGACGGGTATTGGCATACGTTGATATTGCATTTATTGGTATTGCCGTTGTCGGGCCTGCACATATCATGGTATTCATTGACATGGTATTCACCCGTTCCAACATTCCCCCCTCTAGTAGATTATTCAACTACTTTACCCTCCTCTTATGTCATTACAGTTATATTATTAGAACGGGTGTGCTTGTATTTGTGTAGTGTTTGTTACCTTTTCTCTAGCTATGTGCATAGTACCTATTTTGAGGGCAGCTTTTTTACAGCAGGAAATCCCCACTTGTTGGAAACCACATAACAGAAGTACAACAATGAGATTCAGCATTAGGGACATGAATTGGGGAGAGGAGTTGGCCTAACGGCTAGGGCAGTCGACCTCGGAGCTGGAGAACCAGGTTCGAGTCTCGGCAGAGACGCACAACATCCTGTGATTCTGGGCAAATCACTTAATCTCCCCGTGCCTAACAAAAATGAATGTGTCCTCATGTAACGCAACTGGTGCTCGTGTAAAACGCTCTGATACTCGATACCTTCGGGTCAAGTTCGCGCTATATAAAACTCCATAAATGGATGGCATGGGCTAATGTTCCGTTGCCCATTTAATTTCCGGGAATAAAAGTACAACAGGAAGCACCAATCTTGACACACACCTCACCCTCCAGTGCAGTCATCAAGTCCAACACGTACCGATGGTGCATCACCATGAGGTGGATGGCTCTCAGTTCCCCCTTGATAGCGTTTTTAGGCCGAGCTCAGTATGGTTTATCATTTTCATCATCTCCCATCTGGTTATTTTTACCCAGTGGGTGATCGCTTTTGTTTGCATAGTGAAAAAGTGGATTGACCCTCCTGCGTTTACTTGAGTCTCTGTGGCCAGTCTGAATTCTTCTTGAATGTCCTTGTACTGAACCCAGCTAAAATAATCAGCAGTTCTCCTTCAAGCCTGATGCAACAGAGTTGTTTTCTTCTGTAACATATGTTGAGACAAACCGGACAGATCTTCGCCAGGGCTATCCTGGGTTGGGGTGTGTATGGTCACAAGGGTGCAGAGACCCCGCCATCCGGGGACGAGCCAGGAGTAGGCAAGGTCCACACACTGCCAATAGTAATGCATGGACGTGGAGGTGCCCCATTGCTGGTGGGTATGTGCATTACCATGCCGCAATTGTCATTGTTGCCCAACGGTATGGTTCAATTGCCTCTGAAACATAAGGAGTACAATGTGTGTTTCCGTACAATTAAGGATTGCCACTTTCCCTCCAACCATGTGTACCTATCGATCTCGCTAGCCAAGATTTCCGTGCACGGGGTGACTCCTTCCCATGGGACTCATTTCCCCCTCCGTGATTGAGATGAGCGGCTCTGCACTGGAATTCCAGGTCCTGGGCCCATTTGTCGTACAAGACGGTGTCCCCAAAGATGTTAAGGGCCGCAGACTGAAGCGGAAGCAGAGGTGTTTGTGTGCTGGTACGGTGGTCTTACTACCTCCTGGAGCCTCTTTTCTACAAACAGTGTCCTCCCGTATCATGCTCAATCCCGGGTGATGTTTACTAGTGTCCTACGGGTTTCTGCTCTATTGGGTTGGATTTGTGCCCTGTTTCTGCATAGGTACAGATGGACGAGGCACTTTTCTTTATGAGGGGCTATCTCCTGTGATAAGTAAAGCCTGTCTGCGCCTACGGCGTGAGGTATCAGTGAACAAATATAACATGGCCTGCTTGTAGTTTGTGTGCAATCGTCGGTCATGTGTTGATACCAGGTGTTGTGTAGAAATGCGCTGTGTAGTACATGATGAATACTAGCGTTTGGTTCAGTGTATGTGTATATGAGGTGAGAAAGGTCTCTGCGCATGCGTTGCAAGAATGTAGAAGCGGACCTCATGATATTAGGCGTTCTTTTGACTTTGGAGGGGCTCGAGAGCACTCCGGCTAGAGATAGCATGTACACAAATACAAAAACACATATCTTAAGAAACATTTCGTAGGCTGTAGAGTTGTCTTCAAGGGAGATGTCTGTCATCTGGGCCTGTTGTGTGTTTCTTGTTGTTGTCTGTTGTCCGGTGTCTGGGCACCCAGAGGTGTCTTGTCCTGGTGCGGTGCAGAATAATGTCTTTCAAGACAAGGCTAGAAAAGTCAGTTCAGAATTTGCGTTACTTGAGCAATTGGGCGTGTAAAAAAGTCTTTGAAAGTTTTGATCGAGGGAATGGCGGACCTCGGCAGTGTTGGCGCACTTGTGGTTCGATCACAGACCTGCAGGATAACAGCTGCGGGTTGTAGGTTTGCTTGGAAGAAACACATCATTAGGCAGTTTTGTAACCTTCCTGCGTTTATTTGTAAATGGTACACTCTATATTTTTACTGGGGGCAAATTTTTCTTGGACTGGATCGAGCTGATCTAATTTTAGTTGGTGCTAGAATTTGGGGGAAAATGGTGACATATAAACTTTTTAAGGCTATTCGAATTGTGGGTTTCCCCCCTCTCCTTGCCACAGGGGGGCAGTACCCCTCCCTTCTGGCTGCTCTGTTTAAATGTGTGATGTTTAACCAGCGCAGTGGTGTCCTTTTGACCTGCATGGGCAGCGTGCAATTGTGAGGAGAAGCAGATGTTTTAGGCTAATGTTTCTGTTGACACCTGCCCGCCCCTTAGGTCTCTGCACGGGGCGTGGAACAAGGTTTCTTTCTAATTGAGCTGAGTTACTGGGTTACGCCCTTCTTCTGGAAGGATCGAGAATCTTTGGGCTGTTGTACGGCTGGTTTGTGCAGGTCCCAGAGGGTGGTTATCTGTGGTTTTGGGTGTTGCTAACTTCAACAAGGGACACTGGAGGTTGTGTGTGGACCCCCGTTGGAACCTGCAGGGGAAAATGGCAGGGACTATGTTGGTTTGTGGTGTATTCTCAGCAAGAGACAGGGGTCTCATTGGGGCTTTTATATGTTTCGTCTGCTAGAGGTGGTGCTACTGAATTCAATGGATTTTCCCTAGGGGATACTGCGGCCGTCGTGGCCATCGCTGGGCTATGCTCTCTATGACTTGGATATGGCCATGGTTGGGGTCGGACGATCATGAGGTCCTGTGAATGTAATTTTTACCAGCTGAGCACGGCTGGTAAGCCTATCCCTACACCCCGGGGGTGGGCTGCGAAAGTAATTTGTGGAGACCCTTTCCCTCCCGTCGCTCCCCTCTCGATCGGACCCAGGATGTTCTGGTTTTACTGCACTTGGCGGTCAACGGAGGATTTCTACCCGGTCTATCCACTGGGCAGACATTGGATGTTTCTTGGAAGCTTTTAGGGAAGAGAAGGAGAAGGCTGAATGTTCTGCCTGTGATGGGAATCAGGTGGCAGCTGGGACTTGTTATGTTGTGAGTAAGTGAACCGAACTGGCTAATCACCTGGATTGATCTTTCCCACTGACTTGGTGCCAGATTTGTGCATGGCTGACTGAGTTCTCTGGCCTTCTGAATAACTCCTTCCCACAAACGCCCGAAGCCTGGCTTCCGCCACTGGAGAAACTGCCTTGTTTTGGAACTATAGGAGGGCCTCCGTTTTGCGGTAAACCCTGAGGTGGTTGAGACTTGCATAGCCTGCCCAAAGTTGGACCTGTGTGCCAGTTTTTATGCACCAGTTTGGGCCCGGATGGCGAACTCTAGTGTGGATTCCTGGTCGACATAGCATTGCTGTCCTGAAGACCAGCTGTGGAGGCAGGTAAGGAAGTGAGACTGGGAGTGATATGTAGGGGATACCTCGTTTTGGGCAAATGGTTTGGACTTATGGTGTGTTTGCACCCTGTGATTGTGCTAGGGGCATTGCCACCCGAGACAGTCACCCACCTTGCCGTAACTGGGGGTCCGGCAGTCACAGTTATAATTTGTATCGAAATACTTAACATTGTGCATACAGTTGTCATAGCATACATTGACATTGTTCTTACTGGTATTGACATGGTTAAGTTTGCTAGGTCATAACATACATTGAAATTGTCATTTGTGCGTGGATTATTACATACATTGATCTAGTCATTGCTGGTGTCGGCGCTATAGTGCGAGTACATGCTATGACATACATTGATATTGCATTGACAGGTATTGGCATGGTCATGTGGGCACCGGTTATGGCATACGTTGATATTGCATTTTTGGTATTGCCGTTGTCGGGCCTGCACATATCATGGTATTCATTGACATCGTATTCACCCGTTCCAACAATAGGGAGCAGCCCTGGCGGGTGCCTTTGCTGTTCTCAAACTGACACGATATCTGGTGTCCCTTTCTCACCCTGGCTTGTGGCGCCGTGTAGAGCAATCGGACCCAACCGAGGAACTCAGGTCCCATCCCCAGGTCCTTCAACACCAACAGCAAATACAACACACTTAAGGTGTCGAATGCCTTCTCAAAATCCAAGGAGACCACCATTGGAAGTTCCCTGCTTCCCTCCACCTTTCCCATATTGTGACACAACCGACGTGTGTTATAGTAGTTTGCCCTTTGGGAGATAAACCCACATGGTCAGGGTGGACCAGTGACCAAAGCAGTGAAGCAGCCTATTGGCAAGCACCTTGCTTAAACTTTTATAATCAATGTTGAGCATTGATAACGGGCGATAAGAGCCCACCTCTAAGGGATCCCTGCCAAGCGTGGGCAACACTACTATGATGGCCTCTTGTAGGGAATCAGGCAACATTCCCCGTTGATGTGCCTCCTGGTGAACTGCAAGTAACATGAGGGCAAGAATTGCTCTGAATGTAGCATAGTATTCCACAGGAAACCCGTCCATTCCCAGAACCTTGTTCCGCGCCGCCTGTATCTCCTCTATTTGTAGAGGTTGTTCCAGCTCTTGGAACTGCAGAGGGATCATGCGTGGGAGGGTAACCCAACAAATTTAGTCCAGAATGCGGTCTGGGAGAGAGCTCGTGGGAGGGGAATACAGTGCCTCAGAATACTGGACAAAGACCTCATTTATGTTTGCATGTGTGTTTAGAGTGTTGCCAGCAGGAGTACGAATTGCCCCTATAAGAATTCTAGGGACTGCTGATCGCAGCAGCCATGCTAGTGTATACCCAACTTGTTACCATCTCCATTATGAGATCCAGAGAGGCCTTATAATCAATATTATTAGGACAGCGCAACTCCTCTCTATACTGACCATGAAGCTCAGTCAGAGGCCTCAGTCAGAGGCCATGAAGCGCCCGTGCCTCGACCACTGTTATCATCTCCAACTGGGCCACCCGCAGGTGAGCTTCCAACTGAAACAGTCTGCGGAGGAGGGAGGGCCTTGCCCCCCATGAGGTCTTAATACAATGTCCGCGTATGACCACCTTCATTGCATCTCATTCATTCCCCTGGACCCCACGTATCCCTTGTTCTCCTCAAAATAATGAAGCAAGTGTGTGTTAATGGTGTCTCTGTGGACCGTGTCAAGAAGGGCCTCTGTTCACAGTCGCCAGATGGTATCGGCGTCCTAACCCTGCCCCCCAATCAGAGGGTAACCTTGAAAGGGCTGTTGTGATCTGACATGGTCTGGCCCAAGTACTGCAGAATTGAGCACCCTAGGCCAGAACTCTGCATTACAGAGAATGTTGTCCAATCTGGTATATACCTGGTGCCCCAGAGCATAAGAGTATTCTACGAAAAGGGGAACCAGGAGCTATTCAGGTCCAGCACACATGCTCCATGTAACAATAATCTTATTGGTAGAAGGGGTGTGCAGTTCCTCAAGTTAAGAAAGGTGAGCAAGATTAGAGTTCCAGGGAGAGGAATGTGCTCCAATAGGAGCACAGGCCCTCACACACCCGGATCGGTGTGTGTAGAGTGGTAAAAGGGAGTAGGTTAAAATAGGTATGGTGATGCTCAGGGTCAGACTATTTAATGATTGAGCTCACTCACCTAATTAAAAGTGCAGCGCTAATTAAGGATATAATGGTCCAAGTTAGCATGGTGAATAAATTGATCTAAAACACGGTCAACATGTTTCTCGCCTGGTATATGTTGTAAGTGATCATGTGGCCATTCTTCAAGACCGCAGGAATAAACCTACACTACATCCCGACTGAATACAATTTGTGTTATAGTGATCAGTCATGCAACAGTGACTCTACAAACAGCACTCAAGCCCACACACCCCCACTTCACCAGTCGGCTGAGGAAAAGATCTCTGGCAAAGAGCCCCTTAGTGGGTGCCTGTTTGGCATTGCAGCGCCGGCCTGACGAGGAACTAGCCCAATGATGAAGCATAATACACATCCAGGTGTGTGAGGGCCCAGGCTCCTATTGGAGCACATTCCTCTCCCTGGAACTCTAATCTCCCTCACGTTTCTTACCTTGAGGAACTGCACACCCTTTCTACCAATAACATACTATGAGTATTCCATCTGGGTAACCTATCCACCAGACATCATATAACTGCGCTGCAGTCGTCCATTGTCTAAAGTGTCTAGTCGCGTGGAGTCCTTGGGTCCCGGGGAGTAGAATAGGCAATGATAAGCTCACCGGGGCCTTTTGTGGCACCAGGTTAAGGTAGAGATTGATGCATGAAAACCAAAGTTACATACATTTGAATAAAGCTGTAGTTTGTACAATGTGGGCCCACAAAATTGATGATACAGGAAGATCCTGTGACCTATGAATGACCTTAGTGTGAAGGACGGTGACAGTATTTGATTATCGGTGACCCTCAGTTATATTAGAGCGTTAGATCTGTCAGCCTTAGGGTGGTCTTCCCCCCAAACGCTTTGCCTGCTTGCCGTCTCTTTTTGCTGATTCTTTTTGTTGGCCGTAGGACTCTGCTGACCAGCGCTAAAGTGCATGTACTTTCCCCCTAAACCTGGTTACATTTGGTAAATCCACAATTAGGATATTTCATTTTCCTGTAGGTCCCTAGTAAGGTGCACTACCGGTGCCCAGGGCCTGTAAATTAAATGCTACTAGTGGGGCTGCAGCACGGATTGTGCTTCCCACATAAGTAGCCTTTTAAACATGTCTCAGGCCTGCCACTGATATCTCTCAGCTAATGAACATTTGATATGTTTTTATTTTGGTTACTTGTGTATGTTCTTGCACTTTTATGGTCGTAATGACCAAAATAAAGTTTTATGACTGACTGACCTAAATTTGTTTTTCACTACTGTGAGGCCTACTCCTCGCATAGGTTAACATTGGGAATTCTTTATTACGCTTTTAAGATGAATTAAGTTGAAATTCCTGATTGGAAAGGAGTGGCTCTGTTATGTTGTATATATTTGGAATGGAAATAATAAATCTTGTACACTGGTAAAGCTGGATTTAACATTACTATTTTAGAAATCCCACTTGTAGGAAGTGAACATTTTTCTGCT
Organism: Calotriton arnoldi; assembly: GCA_963921515.1. Lineage (NCBI taxonomy): Eukaryota > Metazoa > Chordata > Amphibia > Caudata > Salamandridae > Calotriton > Calotriton arnoldi. The sequence goes on from CAWUFW010025429.1 coordinate 26,031, forward strand.
CATAAACCTCTATGTGCCCACGGTCTGTCTCAAATACACACCTGGGGAGGGTGACAGCATGGCTTTGTACATTCCCTCTGGACAGCCACAAACAAAGGAAGGTTAGGTGTGTCTGAATACTCATCTGCATTCTGATGGCTCATCCTGGGCAGGTTGGGAGGGAGCAGCTGACACCTGAATGGGCAGTGTCCTGTCCCCAAACAAAGGGTTGGTTACCCCCCTGTAGCGAGTCTTTGAAGTCCCCCCCCACTTTAAAGGCACAACTGGGCATAAGTACTGGTTCTCTGACCAAACTAAATCAGGCACGTCTGGACCTGTAAAGAATCTCTGTCAGAAGAACTGCTGTGCTGCTAAAAGGACTGTCACTCTGCCGGACTGCGGATCTGGAAGAACTGCTTTTCTGCTGTGCTTCCCTGCTGCCCTGCTGCCTGCTGCTCTCTGACCCTGCTGAGCGAGAGCTGGCCTCTGCCTTGAACCCAGAAAGATCTCCAAGGGCTTGTTGGCTTGCCTCCTTTTGTTACATGGCCACACAAAATGTCAAGATACCAGTTTCACCTGCATTTGGACCCCCAAGGCAGGGGTGCATGCCCATACTCCATGCACTATGGACATTCCTGTTCCATCATCTTATTTAGATGCAAGAGGCCTTGTTATGTGAGTCATGTTCCCTGAGCACCCTCTCTTTGTTTACACGGTTGCCTGGAAACCCTGTTTGACCCTCCACACATGGGTCACCTTCCCTCAGTGCCTTAACAAACGTTAGACCCACAAGGACGGTCTTTAAACAGGTGCCTGCTCCTCCTGGGCATCTGCCTTTTCCCTTCTGGGATACGCATTTGAGGGAAGTTCTCCCTGACATGGGCCGGTTTCGAACATTCGGCTGGTCCTGCCCTGGGTGATTGGTGCTGGTGCTGTGGTCTCTGCAGCAAATTAGAAAAGCACTTAATCAGAGCCTCCAAAAGTCCATAACTCCACCAGCGCTGCACCCATTTTAATGTGGGTTTGGAGCATCCAGCTGCACAGAGAAGCCCCTGCCTCAGAGGTGGCCACAGTTCTTAGTTCTTACCGGATAGCTGCAATATCCTTTCCTAGCCAGAGTCTTCCTGCAAGGCACCCTTCTCGTACCCCTACCTGCATGTATCTCCTCCTTCGGGGCGCTCTTCAGGTACCTCCTCTGCTTGTACGTCCTCCTGCAAGGTGCTTTTCTAGTGCCCCTCCCTGCTTGTACCTGCTCATGCAGGGCACTCCTCTCGTACCTCATCTGCTTGTACCTCCTCATGCAGGGCGCTCTTCTCGTACCCCATCTGCTTGTACCTCCTCTTGCAGAGCGCTCTTCTCGTACCCCATCTCTTCGGTGAGTTAGACTCTACCCTCAAGGTAGATGCAGTAGCTCCATCGGGATTAGGCCCCAAGTGCCTTGCACGGCTCCTTAGTAACCGAACAGTTCTGCTGATAGATGACTTCACAAAGCAGGTTTCTGTGGGAATGCAGTCCACTAACCCCTATGTCCAGCAGGTAGTTCCTGCTTTCTCTAGGCAGTCTACAGCTCCCCTTGTAGGACTCCCACCCAGGAAGTCAGCATTCAGACGTCCTGGCTCTGAAGCGGCAGTATTGCACACCAGCATTTCTTTATGGTCATGACAACGGTCAAAGAGAATCCTGGTACTTATCTGAGCTTCTAACCAATATTTATCTAAGTTTTGCAGACATAGATGCAAACTCCAGATGTCCATCTCAGGAGCTGGTTTCAGGCAGATCCTGATAATGTAGTTATTTGCCCAGCATGGTCAGGCCAAAGTTTTGTTTGCTCAAACGTGGCAGTAAGTGGGAGCAGATGTTGGTGTGGCTTGATGGAATCTGAGACAAAGACAGAAAAGAGGGAGAGGCCTTCCAACTCAACTGCCCTGTCCTCAGCAACCATTCTGGAGAAGAATGAAGCAGGAAGTGGTCCAATACTGTCCCTGCACTTTTAAGTGGCACCTGTCTCCCTCCTTCCTTTCAGAGGAGTCTGGTCAGCTTCAAAAGACCTTAATGTACCCATAACTTACCTCCTTGTTTGGCACTCTTGACACACAGCAGATACAAAATTCTGTCCTCTTAGGTTGACGCACAACAGACACGTGCCACGCTCACCGTAATCCACACATGCAACACTCATAGTGCACACATAGTCTTTACACATGTCTTCTGTAACCTACCCAGAGCCCCTTACCCTAAATGTTTAGACTTAGCTGCCCATGTATTAAAAAGCAGGTACTATAGGTTGCTGCTCATAATTCCATTTAAGCAGGAATTACAGTGGGTGAGACGTCTTTAGGAAGGCTTACATCACAGGAGAGGTCAAGGACCAGTGGTGAAAAAGTGAACTCTTGGGGTTTTCAGGGGTAGAGACCCTTTTTAAATTATTCAGAATATCACTTTCTGCTGTGTCATGTGACCCCATTCAGAATATTACAGATTGTGCTGTGTCATGTGACCCCATTCAGAATATTACAGATTGTGCTGTGTCATGTGAACCCATTCAGAATATTACAGATTGTGCTGTGTCATGTGACCCCATTCAGAATATTACAGATTGTGCTGTGTCATGTGACCCCATTCAGAATATTACAGATTGTGCTGTGTCATGGGTTTTCCATTCAGGAGATCACCGCCTGTGCCGACAGAATATCAGACTTTGTACGAGGATGTGGGGGCAGCTCCCAATGTCTTTAAACTAGAGATAGAAGAGTTCAATGAAGCTTAGATTTCCAAACACATTTCAATGCTAAAGTAATGCAAAATGTTAATATATTCAGTGGAAACTGCGTTCATTGTATTTCCTTTTCTGTTTTTGCAGGATGTCAGAAGTACCCTGAGCAGGTAAGGCTGGTTTATTATCCTCCTCTCAGTGTGTAAGGAGCACGTCTCGCTGCTGCAGTGGATGGATGGAAATTGCTCCAATCTATGTTCATTAACTGTCAACTCCCCAATTCCGTAGCCTTGGTCCGCCCATACATTTATTCCGTTTAGAATCACTTGGCCCCATGTTAATCCCCCACGGCCACCTACTACTAGTTCCCCCAAGACATTACGCAAGTGGGGCGACATGCGGAAGCACCCAGATCTAGTTAACCGTGCATTAGGGCTCAGACCCACCTTATCAGGCATCACCTCTCAGGATAACCAGAGCTTTAACCATTGGATGATCACTCTTAGTAATATATTCACCCCCCATAATTCTTTGAAAAGGAAATCGACCACCAAAGTATCAGCCCTCTGCTATACTCAAAAACTAACTGAATTACATCTTCAATGTAGACAATCTGAGCGTAGATGGCGGAAAGGATGCAATTCAGAAGACTTATCTCAGTTCAAAACAGTTCTGAAAGCTTATCACAAACAAATTAAAGTGGAGAAAAAAGCGTATTACACAAATCTAATTACATCAGCTGAATCAGATAAAAAATGTATCTTTAAACTCGTGAAATCATTCACCCATCCTAAAGTATTGAATCAAGATGTCCCCCCTTCTCAAACATTATGTGACAATATTGCTAACTTTTTTAACAAAAAATCCAAAAGTTACAAACAGACTTTAATACGGGATATGTTCCTCCCATAGACATGTCTTCCGTATCTTATAAGGTCATGTCTAATCTGCAAACCTTCCAGACCATTAGCCTTGAACAGTCACGCCAAGCCATCCTTTCCTGTAAGTCGGGGTCACCTTTCTACGCTTGCTGTTGATGCTGTCAACCCAATTATGAATGACATAATCAATTCTTCCCTGTCAACTGCAGATGTTCCCACTGATTGGAAAGTTGCTGCTGTAAAGCCCCTTCAAAAAAAGAAATTAAAGTATCCTACTACTCTCTCCAATCTACGGCCCATCTCTTTGTTGCCATATCTTAGTAAGATCACAGAGAAATTAGTCAATAGTCAATTAACCACTTTCGTAGAAGCGACCAACCTTTTGCACCCTCGCCAGTCTGGTTTTCGACCTAACCATTCCACCGAATCCGCTCTTCTAGAAATCACTGAGACCCTCAAATTTGTATTAGATGTGGGGAAAAATGCAGTCTGATCCTATTAGATCTATCAGCTGCATTTGACACGATCTCCCATGATATTCTAGAGCAGCGCCTGAAGATGTGTGGCATTTCCCATCTAGCCTAGGCCTGGCTAGAGTCCTTTATTATTGGTCGCAGGCAAGTGGTTACGCTTGGTCATTACCAGTCATCTGAAAAGCCACTTAAATCTGGCGTTCCGCAGGGATCCGCCCTCAGCCCGGTTTTATTCAACATATATATGGCTCCCCTCATTGAATTAATATCATCCTTTAAAATTGAAACCACTTCATATGCCGATGATACTCAGTGGATCTTAGTGCTGGATAAAAATTCTACCGTCGCAGAAGAGCAATTTCAACTATGTCTCACAGAAGTCATCCGTTGGCTGCGAGTTAATCATCTTAAATGTAACACTGAGAAAACTGAGTTCATGTTATTAGGCAAGACCAACCATTTCATCCCCAGTCTATGGTGGCCTAAAGATATCCCCCCTCCACCGGATACGGTGGAGGTGGTAAAGAATTTAGGAGTAAAATCTGATACCCTACTTTCCTTTCGTCCACAAGTGCTAGCAGTAGCTGGAAAGTGATTCCAGCAGATTAAAACTCTAAAACAAAATTCAACTTACTTCCTCCTGTGGCGAGAAAATGAGTAGCCATTGCCCTTATCACCTCACGATTGGACTACTGTAATAGCCGTTATGCAGGGACCAAAAGGACAACGCTAAAAAAATTAAAGATGGTGCAGCTCGCCTGGTGCTGGATTTACCTCACCGTTCCTCTGCGACAGCAGCCCTCAAATCACTACACTGGTTGCCCATTCATAAAAGAGTGCTATTCAAAATGTTGCTTATCACCTTCAGAGCGAAAATAACATCTGGCCCTAACTATCTAGCGGCCAGGGTTACTTCATATGTCACGTCTCGACTGCTTAGATCTTTTTTGGCTAACCTTCTCATTCCGCCCCTTTCAGATAAAACCAAAGGCGGTAAACGGTTACTGTCCTTGGAGCTAAAGCCTGGAATCTACTTGCTGATCATCTCAGACACACAAACTCTGAACCCACCTTTAGGAAACTGCTGAAAACCTGGGTCTTTGCAGCACCGGACTCCCTATGCTTTTCTCTAATCTGATCCCTGGATAGGTTTATATTAGCTTGGAGCCTCCTATGGTCTCCTTTTGTATAGCGCCAAGGTGCTTTTTGGAGCGATAGTGCACTTTATACATTTTCTATAAAATAACATAAAGGCCACTGCTGAGCTCACACAAATACCCATCCTGCAAAAGAAATATGTCAAAGGACCTCATTTTGTAAAAATTTTATAAACCCACCTATGGTCCAGTACTTTGAAAGGTCCAAACTGTACCCCACTATTCTCCTTCGTCTCGGAATCCACAATATATCCACAAGTTCTTTCAAACCCTTCATTTTGTTTTTTAAAATCTTCAGATCCTCATAAAACTTTATTGAGATCTCATAAATCTCTGCTGAGTCCCCTGAAACCACCCTTGAGTCCTGAGAATACTCACTACCATCCTCTGGAAACTTGTTAGAGTGATGAAATAATTGAATTAGTCCTCCACAAATGAACGTCTATCTTCATAAAACTTCTTTAAATTTTGTTAACCTACTACAAGTCCCAGAAAAAGTGCCATGAGCCACAGCAAACTTCATTGCATTCCTGGAAAGCCCCCTCAAGTTTTCTGTCAGGTTTAGGGGTGGTGCACAGCTGGTCTTCGATGCCAATCCCAAACTTTTCGTCACATACAGCTCAAAAAGGCCTATGAAAAACAGTTTCCAAGGATATTCTCAAAAGGCAAATGAGGGGATAGGGTGGAGGGATCCGCACGGGACTTAGTGGGTCTCGGAGGGGATAGGGTGGAGGGATGAAGATCCGCACGGGACTCAGTGGGTCTCGGAGGGGATAGGGTGGAGGGATGAAGATCCGCACGGGACTCAGTGGGTCTCAGAGGGGATAGGGTGGAGGGATGAAGATCCGCACAGGACTCCGTGGGTCTCAGAGGGGATAGGGTGGAGGGATGAAGATCCGCACCGGACTCCGTGGGTCTCAGAGGGGATAGGGTGGAGGGATGAAGATCCGCACGGGACTCCGTGGGTCTCAGAGGGGATAGGGTGGAGGGATGAAGATCCGCACGGGACTCAGTGGGTCTCAGAGGGGATAGGGTGGAGGGATGAAGATCCGCACGGGACTCAGTGGGTCTCAGAGGGGATAGGGTGGAGGGATGAAGATCCGCACGGGACTCAGTGGGTTTCAGAGGGGATAGGGTGGAGGGATGAAGATCCGCACGGGACTCAGTGGGTCTCAGAGGGGATAGGGTGGAGGGATGAAGATCCGCACGGGACTCAGTGGGTCTCGGAGGGGATAGGGTGGAGGGATGAAGATCCGCACGGGACTCCGTGAGTCTCGGAGGGGATAGGGTGGAGGGATGAAGATCCGCACGGGACTCAGTGGGTCTCGGAGGGGATAGGGTGGAGGGATGAAGATCCGCACGGGACTCCGTGGGTCTCAGAGGGGATCGGGTGGAGGGATGAAGATCTGCACGGGACTCAGTGGGTCTCAGAGGGGATAGGGTGGAGGGGTGAAGATCCGCACGGGACTCAGTGGGTCTCAGAGGGGATAGGGTGGAGGGATGAAGATCCGCACGGGACTCAGTGGGTCTCAGAGGGGATAGGGTGGAGGGATGAAGATCCGCACGGGACTCAGTGGGTCTCAGAGGGGATAGGGTGGAGGGATGAAGATCCGCACGGGACTCAGTGGGTCTCAGAGGGGATAGGGTGGAGGGATGAAGATCCGCACGGGACTCAGTGGGTCTCAGAGGGGATAGGGTGGAGGGGTGGAGATCCGCACGGGCCTCAGTGGGTCTCAGAGGGGATAGGGTGGAGGGATGAAGATCCGCACGGGACTCAGTGGGTCTCAGAGGGGATAGGGTGGAGGGATGAAGATCCGCACGGGACTCAGTGGGTCTCAGAGGGTGAGTGTCACAAGCACGGAGTTCTGATGAATAGTTAAGGCACAGACTTGTAGATCGGAAAGTAATCACACTGAAGACTGAGTACGGTGAAACGTACCCGACCATATGATTAACTCCAGATCAGCCCTCTTCCCACTTCCATGTATGAATCAACCAGCTTTAGGCCTTAGTTGCTTAGCCACACTGTAGACGATCTTGAGCCCAAGGGTGACAGGGACACAACCATCAAACCATTTGCTGTATAGAAAAGATAAAATGTGAACAACAGGTACAAAAGCCAAATAAACTAAAACGAAGGAATCGAGGTAAAAAATGAAACAAATGAGAGCACAGCCAGGCACAAGCTAGTCTGGCAAGCAAGAACCTCAGAACACTCAAAAGCTGCTCGGCAAGTTGTTTCTGAAAGTTGTGTCCGGCTGACTCTGCCTAAATAGCCCCAGAGACTGTCTAGCTCTACCTCTTCTCTGACCTGTGTCTCCTGAGCTCCATCCCCAATCTGTGCCTCAGGCTCCACAGGTCCGTTGTCCAGCGCTTCCCGTGACCTGCTGCTGTTCTAGTTTTACAACCCCGCGCCTCGCTGGTAATATTCTTCCTACTCTTGTGGCTGCAAATCTCAAATTCAGACTTGGCTGAGACCGAGTCCTTTTATTTGACACAATTCAAGATGTTCCAACAACTGGGTCAGAATTTCCTAATCATGATGACAATCCCCAAAACATCTGTTTTGTGCTTCCAAATATCATTATAATTTGGTTAAAAACAAGTATTTTGTCCAGTTGGCTCCTTGTAATCCGAAGAAGTCTCATCCAGTTCTCATAAACCTCATTGTAATCCTTAGATCTGCTCCTAGACCTGTTAATCTCTCTCCAGTCTTCCGTTACTTCCCTCCTGTTCATCCTCTTGGGTCTCTAGAAGCCTTGTGTCAATCCTCAAACCTCTGCTCAGGTAAATGACCACTCATTACAGGCACAAATGCTTCTCCAAGTCCTCAGTGAATCGGCTTCAGTCTTCTGCACCCTGCTGTGTCTTCAGACGCCTCTCAGTGACTTCCCTTCACTCCTCTGCACCCTCCTGTGTCTTCAGACGCCTCTCAGTGACTTCCCTTCAGTCCTCTGCGCCCTGCTGTGTCTTCAGACGCCTCTCAGTGACTTCCCTTCATTCCTCTGCACCCTCCTGTGTCTTCAGACGCCTCTCAGTGACTTCCCTTCAGTCCTCTGCGCCCTGCTGTGTCTTCAGACGCCTCTCAGTGACTTCCCTTCATTCCTCTGCACCCTCCTGTGTCTTCAGACGCCTCTCAGTGACTTCCCTTCAGTCCTCTGCGCCCTGCTGTGTCTTCAGACGCCTCTCAGTGACTTCCCTTCAGTCCTCAGCGCCCTGCTGTGTCTTCGGACGCCTCAGGACTGCGCCCTGCTGCGTCTTCGGACGCCTCTCAGTGACTTCCCTTCATTCCTCTGCGCCCTGCTGTGTCTTCGGACGCCTCTCAGTGACTTCCCTTCAGTCCTCTGCGCCCTGCTGCGTCTTCGGACGCCTCTCAGTGACTTCCCTTCACTCCTCTGCGCCCTCCTGTGTCTTCAGACGCCTCTCAGTGACTCCCCTTCAGTCCTCTGCACCCTGCTGCGTCTTCAGACGCCTCTCAGTGACTTCCCTTCAGTCCTCTGCACCCTGCTGCGTCTTCAGACGCCTCTCAGTGACTTCCCTTCATTCCTCAGCACCCTGCTGTGTCTTCGGACGCCTCTCAGTGACTTCCCTTCACTCCTCTGCGCCCTACTGTGTCTTCAGACGCCTCTCAGTGACTTCCCTTCATTCCTCAGCACCCTGCTGTGTCTTCGGACGCCGCTCAGTGACTTCCCTTCACTCCTCTGCGCCCTACTGTGTCTTCAGACGCCTCTCAGTGACTTCCCTTCATTCCTCAGCACCCTGCTGTGTCTTCGGACGCCTCTCGGTGACTTCCCTTCGCTCCTCAGCACCCTGCCGTGTCTTCAGACGCCTCTCAGTGACTTCCCCTTCAGTCCTCTGCGCCCTCCTGTGTCTTCGGATGCCTCTCAGTGACTTCCCTTCAGTCCTCCGCGCCCTGCTGTGTCTTCGGACGCCTCTCAGTGACTTCCCTTCAGTCCTCTGCACCCTGCTGCGTCTTCAGACGCCTCTCAGTGACTTCCCTTCAGTCCTCTGTACCCTGCTGCGTCTTCAGACGCCTCTCAGTGACTTCCCTTCAGTCCTCTGTGCCCTGCTGTGTCTTCAGACACCTCTCAGTGACTTTCCTTCAGTCCTCTGCACCCTGCTGTGTCTTCAGACGCCTCTCAGTGACTTCCCTTCAGTCCTCTGCACCCTCCTGCGTCTTCGGACGCCTCTCAGTGACTTCCCTTCAATCCTCTGCACCCTGCTGTGTCTTCAGACGCCTCTCAGTGACTTCCCTTCAGTCCTCTGCGCCCTGCTGTCTTCAGATGCCTCTCAGTGACTTCCCTTCATTCCTCTGCGCCCTGCTGTGTCTTCGGACGCCTCTCAGTGACTTCCCTTCAGTCCTCTGCACCCTGCTGTGTTTTCAGATGCCTCTCAGTGACTTCCCTTCAGTCCTCTGCGCCCTGCTGTGTCTTCGGACGCCTCTCAGTGACTTCCCTTCAGTCCTCTGCGCCCTGCTGTCTTCAGATGCCTCTCAGTGACTTCCCTTCATTCCTCTGCGCCCTGGTGTGTCTTTGGACGCCTCTCAGTGACTTCCCTTCATTCCTCTGCACCCTCCTGTGTCTTCGGACGCCTCTCAGTGACTTCCCTTCATTCCTCTGCACCCTGCTGCGTCTTCGGACGCCTCTCAGTGACTTCCCCTCAGTCCTCTGCACCCTGCTGTGTCTTCGGACGCCTCTCAGTGACTTCCCTTCAATCCTCTGCGCCCTGCTGTGTCTTCGGACGCCTCTCAGTGACTTCCCTTCAATCCTCTGCGCCCTGCTGTGTCTTCGGACGCCTCTCAGTGACTTCCCTTCAATCCTCTGCACCCTGCTGTGTCTTCGGACGCCTCTCAGTGACTTCCCTTCAATCCTCTGCACCCTGCTGCGTCTTCGGACGCCTCTCAGTGACTTCCCTTCAGTCCTCTGCACCCTGCTGCGTTTTCGGACGCCTCTCAGTGACTTCCCTTCATTCGTCTGCACCCTGCTGCTTCTTCGGACGCCTCTCAGTGACTTTCCTTCATTCCTCTGCACCCTGCTGTGTCTTCGGACGCCTCTCAGTGACTTCTCTTCAGTCCTCTGCGCCCTGCTGTGTCTTCAGACGCCTCTCAGTGACTTCCCTTCAGTCCTCTGCGCCCTCCTGTGTCTTCGGACGCCTCTCAGTGACTTCCCTTCAGTCCTCTGCGCCCTGCTGTGTCTTCGAACGCCTCTCAGTGACTTCCCTTCAATCCTCTGCACCCTGCTGTGTCTTCGGACGCCTCTCAGTGACTTCCCTTCAATCCTCCTCACCCTGCTGCGTCTTCGGACGCCTCTCAGTGACTTCCCTTCAATCCTCTGCACCCTGCTGCGTCTTCAGACACCTCTCAGTGACTTCCCTTCAGTCCTCTGCACCCTGCTGTGTTTTCAGGCGCCTCTCAGTGACTTCCCTTCATTCCTCTGCACCCTGCTGTGGCTTCGGACGCCTCTCAGTGACTTCCCTTCATTCCTCTGCACCCTGCTGTGTCTTCGGACGCCTCTCAGTGACTTCTCTTCAGTCCTCTGCGCCCTGCTGTGTCTTCAGACGCCTCTCAGTGACTTCCCTTCAGTCCTCTGCACCCTCCTGTGTCCTCAGACGCCTCTCAGTGACTTCCCTTCAGTCCTCTGCGCCCTGCTGTGTCTTCGGACGCCTCTCAGTGACTTCCCTTCAGTCCTCTGCGCCCTGCTGTCTTCAGATGCCTCTCAGTGACTTCCCTTCATTCCTCTGCGCCCTGCTGTGTCTTCGGACGCCTCTCAGTGACTTCCCTTCATTCCTCTGCACCCTCCTGTGTCTTCAGATGCCTCTCAGTGACTTCCCTTCATTCCTCTGCGCCCTCCTGTGTCTTCAGACGCCTCTCAGTGACTTCCCTTCATTCCTCTGCACCCTGCTGTGTCTTCGGACGCCTCTCAGTGACTTCTCTTCAGTCCTCTGCGCCCTGCTGTGTCTTCAGACGCCTCTCAGTGACTTCCCTTCAGTCCTCTGCGCCCTCCTGTGTCTTCGGACGCCTCTCAGTGACTTCCCTTCAGTCCTCTGCGCCCTGCTGTGTCTTCGGACGCCTCTCAGTGACTTCCCTTCAATCCTCTGCACCCTGCTGTGTCTTCGGACGCCTCTCAGTGACTTCCCTTCAATCCTCCTCACCCTGCTGCGTCTTCGGACGCCTCTCAGTGACTTCCCTTCAATCCTCTGCACCCTGCTGCGTCTTCAGACACCTCTCAGTGACTTCCCTTCAGTCCTCTGCACCCTGCTGTGTTTTCAGGCGCCTCTCAGTGACTTCCCTTCATTCCTCTGCACCCTGCTGTGGCTTCGGACGCCTCTCAGTGACTTCCCTTCATTCCTCTGCACCCTGCTGTGTCTTCGGACGCCTCTCAGTGACTTCTCTTCAGTCCTCTGCGCCCTGCTGTGTCTTCAGACGCCTCTCAGTGACTTCCCTTCAGTCCTCTGCACCCTCCTGTGTCCTCAGACGCCTCTCAGTGACTTCCCTTCAGTCCTCTGCGCCCTGCTGTGTCTTCGGACGCCTCTCAGTGACTTCCCTTCAGTCCTCTGCGCCCTGCTGTCTTCAGATGCCTCTCAGTGACTTCCCTTCATTCCTCTGCGCCCTGCTGTGTCTTCGGACGCCTCTCAGTGACTTCCCTTCATTCCTCTGCACCCTCCTGTGTCTTCAGATGCCTCTCAGTGACTTCCCTTCATTCCTCTGCGCCCTCCTGTGTCTTCAGACGCCTCTCAGTGACTTCCCTTCATTCCTCTGCACCCTGCTGCGTCTTCAGACGCCTCTCAGTGACTTCCCCTCAGTCCTCTGCACCCTGCTGTGTCCCTTCAATCCTCTGCACCCTGCTGTGTCTTCGGACGCCTCTCTCAGTGACTTCCCCTCAGTCCTCAGCACCCTCCTGTGTCTTTAGATGCCTCTCAGGGACTTCCCTTCACTCCTCTGCACCCTGCTGTGTCTTCAGACGCCTCTCAGGGACTTCCCTTCACTCCTCTGCACCCTGCCGTGTCTTCGGACGCCTCTGTGCAATCCTATAAATAAGAATCCAAACCCTCTTCAAAGAGATGACATAAGCACATTACCTGCTGGTTAACTGACTAGTCTGGATGAATTAATATTAATAGAGCTTAACGAGACATGGTACTTCTAAAGGATGTCTTCTGTTGTGTCGCTAACAATGCCATCTCCTCAAAGCCTTAACGGATACGCGACCTCTGGATCACTGAACACAATAATCCAAGATGGCGACAGACCACACAAAGGAATTGCGCTTGTTTTGGGCACGGATTCGAGAGCTCTCTTTACTCCGATTATTAAACAAATAAAAAAGTATCGAGGTTGGTGGTCGATTCCTAATCCAATGTTGATAAAACAAGGCGACAAAAATATGAACTACCGCAGTCATCATAAACAAGTCTGATACGACGAAAGGAGAGAGACAGAGAGAGACAGAGACAGACAGAGAAGGAGAGCGAGAGTGAGAGAGAGGGTGATAGAAGCAGCAGAATACAGACCGAAAGAGAGGGACTTAGCCAGAAGGGTACAAAGCGACTGTGATGGAGAGGAATACAGAAAGCGAGGGTGGAGAGACAGAAATAGACATAAAGGGACAGAGAGAGAAATAGAGAACGAAAGGAAGGGAGAACAGAGTGGAAGAATAAGAGAGGGGCTAGTGCGGGGGAGAAACAAACAGAGATCGAGAACAGGGAATAAAGCGAGAGTGAGAGAAGTGCAGAGAGGGATACCTAAAAGACATGGCCAAGGAGCGAGGAAGGAGACATTGGGGAGAGACAGAGTGGGGGAGAAAGAGAGAGATGGAAAGGGTGGGGCAAAAATAAAGGGAGTAGGAAATAGGGAGGGTGAGAGAGGGACAGAGATAAATAGACCGGACAAGAGATGAGAGGGAGGGAGAGAAGGAAAGAGGGAGACAGAGTGACAGAGAAAGAGAAGGAGATTGACCCAGGAGAGTGAGGAAGATACAGCAAGCGAGACAATGGTAGATGTAGAGCGATATCAAGAGTAAGATTTAGAGAGAGAGAGATACAGAGAGGGAGAGAATGAGATATATTCCCTCTTGTGTGGCGCTATCCTTGAGTGGATATCTGCGTGTTGCTTGATAGTAAATCTGTGAGCAGTTGCGGGTCACAGCAGAGGGGTCACCTACCCAGCATTACACAGCAGGGAAATCAGGACAGAGGAATGCAGAGATTTCAGTGAGCGCGACCTCATGGATTCCAGGTGCAGGACTTCAGATATTCTGTGTTACAGGGCTTTAAAGATTCCAAGGTGCAGGAAAACACAGATCCCAAGGTTCAAAACATTAGAGAATCCAGGGTGCAGGACCCCAAAGATTCCAAGAGGCGGGGCACCAGAGATTCTGTGCTTCACAGACGCCAAGATGCATGGCATCAGAAATTCCCCAGTGCAGGACTTAAGAGAGTTCAAGGTATGGGTGCAGGACCTCCCGGGTTTGAGATGGCCATCTTCAGGTATACTAAGGTGCCGGGCCTCTAATATTCCAAAGTGCACGACGGGGAACATTTTAAGTAGAAGAGTCTGAAAGATTCTGAGGTGGAGTGTTCAAAGATTCCTTGTTGCTGGAACTTGTTGGTTCAAGTAGTCGGGGCTTCAGAGATACTAAGATGTAGAATTAGAGATGTTACAAGGGGACAGCCCCCAGAGACTCCATGGTGCATGTCCCTAAACCTTCAAAAGGAGCAGAAATCCCAGGATTCAATGGTTTAAGGCTCCAGAGATTCCCACCTGCAGGACCACAGAGATTCCCAGGTACAGGACCACAGAGATCCCAAGATGCATGACTTGAAAGACTCCACAGACTCCAAGGTGCAAGGCTTTAGAGATTCCAAGGTGCAGAACCTCAGAGCTTCCAAGATCAGGACTTGAGGCATTCCCAGGTGCAGGACCACAGAGATCCCAAGATGCAGGACTTGAAAGACTCCAGAGACACCAAGGTGCAAGGCTTTAGAGATTCCAAGGTGCAGAACCTCAGAGCTTCCAAGATCAGGACTTGAGGCATTCCCAGGCGCAGGACCACAGAGATCCCAAGGAGCTTGACTTGAAAGACTCCAAGGTGCAAGACCTCAGAGATTCCAAGATGCAGGACTTGAGGTGTTCCCAGGCACAGGACCACAGAGCTTCAAAGATGCATGACCACAGAGATTCCAAGGTGCAGGACCACATAGATTCCAAGATGCAGGACTTGAGGGATTCCCAGGCGCCGGACCACAGAGATTCCCAGGTACATGACCACAGAGATCCCAAGGTTCAGGACCACAGAGATCCCAAGGTTCAGGACCACAGAGATTCCAAGGCGCATGACCACAGAGATTCCAAGGTGCATGGCTTGAAAGTCTTCAAGGTGCAGGACCTCAGAGATTCCAAGATGTAGGACTCGGGAGATTCCCAAGTGCTGGAATATAGAGATTAATTACAAGACACGCAATTAAATATATATATATAAAGTACTGCTAGTATATTCCCCAGTGGAGTGACCTGTCTTTTCATCTTTCCTTTTCTTTCATCTGCCATAAGCACTGGACATAGTTTCGGGAAGCCTTCTAGTGCAGTGAGGCAACCTTCTCTCTAACTCAGAGTAGTATGTTTGTACTGAAGGAAATTGCCACCTCATACTCCGAGAGTCAGCTGTGTTTCATAGCATCTTGGGCATTGTGGAAAACTCCCTGTATATGTCCTTATACAGGGCCACGTAAGGGGGGTCACACAGTTCATGTGGTGATAATTGACTTGGACCAGTTTGAATCTAGCGTTGCTGAATGGTCTTTTTACCCATTGACAGGCTTTATTGGCTACCAATCTATGTCCCTTCATCATTGCTAGCAGCGTGGCCCTGGTGTGTTCGGTATTCTGTGCTTTTAGTGGGGTTTTCACCTATTATCCTCACCTAGCCACTGGGTTGCCATGTTTCATAGGAGCTTTGATTGTTGTGTATCAATAGTAAAACACGCTGTGCACAGGTCCACAGGAGCGCCTGTGATTACAGGATTATATTTCTAATAACAGGCTGTATGTGGTGTTCCTTATGTTATCCTGTAAACCGTGTTTGTTCTGTAACACCAACATGATTTATGTGCTGTTTCAGGTGTAATAATGTGACGCCTCAGGGCCCAGAGGTGGTGAAGAGTTATAAAGGTAAATACAATTGGGTTTATTATGCATGTTTGATACTGTTTATGAAACTGGTATAGTTTGTTATAGCTATATGCTTGATAAAGTGCGCACACATGCCAAAACAGCAAAACATCTAACTATACACACATCCCAAGAAAAAACATGAATCAGTTCAACTCGAGACAGCAGAAGCAAAATAACTTAGAAGGTATTTTTGTGATGACAATATGCACTAGTTCTCAAATCAGAGGCCAATTTCTTGGTATGTATCTCTACCTTTGAACTTTTCCAGAAGTTTTAAAGAGTTTTTGGGTTTCCATGCCTTTGAAATGTAGTGTTTTTTTCAACATTGAACATCTCCACAGTTGATAGATCTACTGACCTGTTTCCTGTTTGATTCTTGCTTCCCTCCTTAGATCGTAAGAAATTCTATGGTGGTAATTTTGTTCTTGGAAATACTGATACTGTGGACAATGGTAATTCCAGGCTACACAATTACTGCAGTATTCTGAGATGCTCCCCATGAAGGAGAAAATTACCTCAGAAATCTTTGTTTCTGATGGAATTATCCCAGACACCTTATTGTTGTCAGAAATATACTTTATTCAGGAGCAAGCTGGGCACACCTTAGTTTTATTGTCACACCTACTAATATGTAAATATGTATGTACATGGTATTTCTATATCGCAAACATAGCTAAAAGGCAGTGCAGCCTCATCCTTATCTCCTTTCAGTCCGGCATCAGAAGGAACACTGAGATGTTACTCCTGCCCCCCCCCCCAACCTATTGGTTGTCTGACCTGCCCATCCACCACCTTCTCAGCACCTCTATCACCTTCTCTAAATAAAGTGCATTTCCCAGCAAAGGTGAATGGACACCATCATGTCTAAATAAGTGTGGGTACTCATAAATGATGGCTACATGCCTCACTACTGCTACCCCCTGCGCCTTACAAAGTCCCGACACCTCTCTGTTCACCTCCTGCCATACCTTATTGATAGCTTCCGGTTTTATTACCCCTTCCAAACTCTCTTGGGCAACAACTGCATTCACATTACCTATGTTTTTAGGTCTCGTGCCTAGCGTTGCAGTGCGCTGCACTGCTCGCGCAGCGCGAGACTTTATGTGAACAGAAAAAGGGCTTTGGAAATCTGACCACACGCTCGTGCGTGTGGTTTTGTTTTCCTTGCAGGCTATTGGGCGTTGCGTGCGTCTTTCTAACAAAGACAGCACGAAATTGGGCAAATGCGGGCGCATGTCCCGCATTTGCCCCGCCCACGGCCTATTGGTGTCTGTTACCCGCACGGCTGACATCTGTTTTGCATTATCGTGGCCGATAATGCAAAACAGATGTCTCGCTGTGGCGCGCGCGCACCACTTGCGTGCTTGTTCTGCTTACAAAGGCTGCACGACGTGCGCAGCCGGGACAGGGGCTTTGTTAATGGCGGCGCATGTTTATTTTTTGCATCGCGCTTTCACTCAAACTGAAAGCACGATGCAAAAAATAAACTCAGACCCGCTTTTACCTCCTGTTCCGCTTGTTTATCTTGCTCTTGCCCGTGTCTATTTTTCCCCCGTCTGCTCTCTTCCTGCTGCTTTAACAATTTTACGTAGGTTTATTTACTACTGGTTCCCTTGCACAACAGTGTTTTCACAAGAGCACTCCGTCCTGCTTGATTAATTGTAACTAATGTACTCGTGTCCGCTTTCAAGTTTTGTAATCTCTGCCTGACCTGTAGTTTACTCTCTAATGCACAATCCCTCTGTTTGCAGCAGAAGGCTTCTCTCACTTGCTGCTACAATAATGAGTTCAGTCTTCCGTCATGCTCTATGTCCTTTCTTTTAACTCCCTTTAGCTTGTGATTTTGTCAGCTCCATTAGATTGTCCGCCCTTGCAGCATGCCGAGGTATTCTGTAGTGGCTGTAGTTACTTCACTCGTGCAGCTGGTTTCACTTCCTGCTCTGAATACTCTGTTCCTAGTGACTTATTTTATTTTCTGTAGAAGGTTTCACGCTCAATGCTCTCAAACAATTGCATGTTTTTGGAAATGTGTGTTTTAAAAAGGTAGCACCCCTAATTTATTCCGCTGTTTGTTGGATGGCTCTCGAACATGACATTGGCAAAGCCAGAAGACGAGGCCTATAGACTGTGCCAATGCTTGTTGCTATTTGTAAGCTCTCATAGTTCTTTCAGAGTCTCTGCACCTCTTACGGTTTTGGCTTTCTCGTTGACCAGAGTCCAGGTCATCAGTTGTCATTGTGCTTGGTTAGTGATGATCTATCAGCCCAAAGTGTTCTTCAGCATTAGTTTGTCTTGGGTAGTTGACCCAATATCATCAATTGCTTCATAGTCCATTATGTATGTGGATTTGTGTGCGCAGGACATAGTCACGTATTGAGTTCTACCGGCATGGCACGGTTGTCATTTGCAATAATAGTCAGTGGGTTACCCTGTGCTCCTCCGAATCTGGGCCTCTAACAGTACAAATCGTATGTTTACTACTAGCCGTTTACCTTCCCCATAGGAGGTTATCCAATCCTCGCTTAAATACATGATAGTAAGAACGCCCAAGTCTTAAGGGCACTTGCCGAGTATATATTGCTTTGTAGCAGTTCATGTAATGTCCTCAACAATACAATTCAACTCGATCAAGGTGCTTCGTGCGCTGTGGGGAGAAGAACTGCTTGTGCCTAGGGCTGGCTGACCTGCTTTGAGGTTTGTAAAATGTGATTAACGTATTCCGACAGAACCGCTGGTGATTTATGCGGTTGTTGCTTATTCAGCCTGAGAATGCCGTTTCCTTCGAAGGCATCAATAGACATTTACCTGATGTTGACGCCGTGTTATGTATGTGCTTCTGGGTGTGGTGACCTTTAGTGTAAGCTTCCAGAATGATATTTATATTGAAGATTTTGAGCACCTGGATGTGCTGTTGAGGTAGCGACGCTTAGTGCGTATGGTGGCACCAGGTGACGTAGTGATGTAGAATGAATTATAAATATTGCTGGTTTTGATAGGTAGTTTGTCAGAGGATACCGATGCACCTGTGAGCTGCTGACTCAATGC
This sequence comes from Calotriton arnoldi, assembly GCA_963921515.1. NCBI lineage: Eukaryota > Metazoa > Chordata > Amphibia > Caudata > Salamandridae > Calotriton > Calotriton arnoldi. The sequence continues at coordinate 44,447 of CAWUFW010025429.1, forward strand.
TTTTGGCGCCGTGTTGTGCACATGATTGTACCACAGTGTTTTAAGTTTTCTGAGCAATGACACACACTGATCTTTTTTTCTTATCTCCGTATAAACACATTTTTAACATTTGAAAATTGGGAAAAAAGCACCTGTTGGTTCTCTTTCATAGATGTAAACGCAAGAAAGTAATGCTGAAACAGTTCTACCTTTGTGAACAGCAAAAAATGTGAATGGGATTTGCTCTTGGGTTAGTGTTCCTGGTGCAAAATGTTGCTTATTGCTGAAAGAGTATAGTTGTTTAACAGGCCGGATATGGGCTGTCCATGTGGACTTGTTAATCCTGTGCAGTCCATGTCTAGTCGCAATTTGTCTAGTTGTATAACAGTATGTATTGTATTATGTAGTTGCTAAAGCGCGCGCTCTTCCACTGGTGCAGCTGACAGATTCTGTCTGATACCAGGGACCTTGTTATATACATTGAGCCCAGTTGGAGCAAAGGGCATGTGCTCCCCCTTTGTGCTCCCCTAGGGCACAATGGTATTACAAAGGAGGCCGCAGAGTTTGCGCGTCTCTTTCTGTAATACTAATAGTGCTGGTGCACATGTAGCGCCAACGCCATCATGAGAGGGCGTCCCCTTATTTGTATGGGAGTGTGGCCCCATGCAAATGAGGTAACCTCTGTGCCCCTGCTGTATTATAGCT